>ML106695.1:69980-123153 GCA_003697995.1 Taxidea taxus jeffersonii | reverse complement strand
CAATGCTCTGAAGCTAGAACTCAATCACAAGAGGAAATTTGGAAAGAACCCAAATACATGGAGACTCAACAGCATCCTTCTAAAAAATGAATGGGTCAACCAGGAAATGAAAGAAGAATTGAAAAAAAACATGGAAACAAATGATAATGAAAACACAATGGTCCAAAATCTGTGGAACACAACAAAGGCAGTCCTGAGAGGAAAATATATAGCCATACAAGCCTATCTCAAGAAACAGAAAAGGTCTCAAATACACAACCTAACCCTACACCTAAAGGAACTCGAGAGAGAACAACATAGAAAGCCTAAACCCAGCAGGAGAAGAGAAATAATAAAGATCAAAGCAGAAATCAATGAAATAGAAACCAAAAAAAAAAACAATAGAACAAATCAATGAAACTAATTCTTTGAAAGAATTAATAAGATTGATAAAACCCTGTCCATACATATCAAAAAGAAAAGAGAAAGGACCCAAATAAATAAAATCATGAATGAAAGAGGAGAGATCACAACCAACACCAAAGAAATACAAACAATTATTAGAACATACTATGAGCAACACTACGCCAACAAATTCGACAATCTGGAAGAAATGGATACATTCCTAGAGACATATAAACTACCACAACTGAACCAGGAAGAAATAGAAAACCTGGACAGACCCATAACCAGTAAGGAGACTGAAACAGTCATCAAAAATCTCTAAATAAACAAAAGCCCTGAGCCAGGCGGCTTCCCAGGGGAATTCTACCAAACATTTAAAGAACAATTAATTCCTATTCTCCTGAAATTGTTCCAAAAAAATAGAAATAGAAGGAAAACTTCCAAACTCATTTTATGAGGCCAGAATCACCTTGATCCCCAAACCAGACAAGGATCCCATCAAAAAAGAGAATTACAGACCAATATCCTTGATAAACACAGATGGGAAAATTCTCTATTGGCTACCAAAATGCTAGCCAATAGGATCCAACAGTACATTAAAAGGATTATTCACCACGACCAAGTGGGATTTATTCCAGGGCAGCAGGGTTGGTTCAACATCCGCAAATCAATCAATGTGATACAGTACATCAACAAAAGAAAGAACAAGAACCATATGATACTCTCAATAGATGCTGAAAAAGCATTAGACAAAGGACAACATCCCTTCCTAATCAAAACTCTTCAAAGTGTAGGGATAGAAGGCACAGGCCTCAATATTATCAAAGCCATCTATGAAAAACCCACCGTAAGTATCATTCTCAATGGAGAAAAACTGAGAGCTTTTCCGTTAAGGTCAGGAACACGGCAGGGATGTCCGCTATCACCACTGCTATTCAACATAGCACTAGAAGTCCTTGCGTCAGCAATCAGACAACAAAAAGAAGTTAAAGACATCCAAATAGGCAAAGAAGAAGTCAAACTCTCACTCTTTGCAGATGATATGATACTATATGTGGAAAACCCAAAAGGCTCTACTCCAAAACTGCTAAAGCTTGTACAGGAATTCAGTAAAGTGTCAGGATATAAAATCAATGCGCAGAAATCAGTTGCATTTCTTTACACCAACAATAAGACAGAAGAAAGAGAAATTAAGGAGTCAATACCATTTACAATTACACCCCAAACCATAAGATACCTAGGAATAAACCTAACCAAAGAGGCATAGAATCTATACTCAGATAACTATAAAGTACTCATGAAAGAAATTGAGGAAGACACAAAGAAATGGAAAAATGTTCCATGCTCATGGATTGGAAGAATAAACATTGTGAAAATGTCTATGCTACCTAAAGCTATCTACACATTTAATGCAATGCCTATCAAAATCCCATCCAATTTTTTCAAGGAAATGGAACAAATAATCCTCAAATTTATATGGAACCAGAAAAGACCTCGAATAGCCAAAGGAATATTGAAAAAGAAAGCCAAAGTTGGTGGCATCACAATTCCCGACTTCAAGCTCTATTACAAAGCTGTCATCATCAAGACAGTATGGTACTGGCACAAAAACAGACACATAGATCAATGGAACAGAATAGAGAGCCCAGAAATAGACCCTCAACTCTATGGTCAACTAATCTTCGATAAAGCAGGAAAGAACCTCCAATGGAAAAAAGACAGCCTCTTCAACAAATGGTGTTGGGAAAATTAGACAGCTGCATGCAGAAAAATGAAATTGGACCATTTCCTTACACCACACACGAAAATAGACTCAAAATGGATGAAGGACCTCAACGTGAGAAAGGAATCCATCAAAATCCTTGAGGAGAACACAGGCAGCAACCTCTTCCACCTCAGCCGCAGCAACTTCTTCCTAGGAACAATGCCAAAGGCAAGAGAAGCAAGGGAAAAAATGAACTATTGGGACTTCATCAAGATCAAAAGCTTTTGCACAGCAAAGGAAACAGTCAACAAAACCAATAGACAACTGACAGAATTGGAGAAGATATTTGCAAACGACATATCAGATAAAAGGCTAGTATCCAAAATCCATAAAGAGCTTAGCAAACTCAACACCCAAAGAACAAATAATCCAATCATGAAATGGGCAGAGGACATGAACAGACATTTCTGCAAAGAAGACATCCAGATGGCCAACAGACACATGAAAAAGGGCTCCACATCACTGGGCATCAGGGAAATACAAATCAAAACCAAAATTGTGATACCACCTCACACCAGTCAGAATGGCTAAAATGAACAAGTCAGGAAATGACAGATGCTGGCGAGGATGTGGAGAAAGGGGAACCCTCCTACACTGTTGGTGGGAATGCAAGCTGGTGCAACCACTCTGGAAAGCAGAGTGTTTTTTTTTTCAAAAAATTGAAAACAGAGCTACCTTATGACCCAGCAATTGCACTACTGGGTATTTACCCTAAAGATACAAATGTAGTGATCCGAAGGGGCACGTGTACCCGAATGTTTATAGCAGCAATGTCCACAATAGCCAAGTTATGGAAAGAACCTAGGTGTCCATCCACACATGAATGGATAAAGAAGAAGTGGTATATATATATACACTGGAATACTATGCAGCCATCAAAAGAAATGAAATCTTACCATTTGCAACGACATGGATGGAACTAGAGCGTATTATGCTTAGTGAAATAAGTCAATGGGAGAAAGACAGCTATTACATGATCTCCCTGATATGAGGAAGTGGAGATGCAACGGGGGTGGGGGTTAAGGTGGTAGGAAAAGAAAAAAATGAAAAAAAGATCGGATCCGGAGGGAGACAAACCAAAAGAGACTCTTAATGTTATAAAACAAACTGAGGGGGGTGGGGACGCAGAGGGGTTGTGAGAGGGTGGTGGGGTTACATTATATGTTTAAATAAAAAAGCTTAAAGAAAAAAAAAGAAAATAAGATTAGAAATAGTACAAATTGGCCTGGAACCCACTACAGATATAGTTACAGCTTTTTTTTTCCCCCCCTCTAGGACTATCTTTATTTCCCTACCCCATAATATAATATAATATGAATAGATCTGAACTTCTTGACATCCTGCAGCATAAATCAGAACATCATGCCAGTTAGTCCAGATGAACAAGAACATATAGCACACATAAATGACCAACACACTGGAGGTCTTTTTAACATGTATGTACCCCTAATACTGGGAAGTAAATTCTGTGGCATTTTTGGTTTGCTACATCTGTAAAATACTTAGTAGTCCAGAAGACTGGCTGTCAAGATATTCCTTCTAAAGTAAAAAACAAATTTTTCATCTTGTACTTCCTGCTATGACAAGGAAGCACAGTATCAGGAAGGCGTCTTTGGAGTTTTGAGCAGCATATTCCACAATTGGGGAAATTGCTATCATGCTGCATGATACAAAAAGGTTCCAGCAGTGAGTAGAGCTCAGATTAAAGAGCACTGTGGTAGATACAAGCTATCAATGGTGGGAAAAGGTGCTTTGTGAAAATTTCACAAACTTCAGTGGGAGAACATAACTGCAGAATCTGGGGTTTTGAAAGCAGGTTATGCCATCTTGATGTACTTCTGGGTTAAGTGACGATGCTGTCACAACTACCCTTCATGAAATAGGCTCTCAAAAGTCTACCTAATCATAAGGTTGGTTGGGTCCAGAAATGTTTCACTGTAAAATGGAAGTTCTATATCCAATCTAGGGCATGAATAAGCCAAAGGAACAATAGCAATGTGCATGGGCAGTTACCCCCAACTACTGAGTCATTACAGATGTTATACCAATGCTTATCTCTTAGCTACCACCTATGCTATGATTTGTAAGGTGGCTTTGTTATGTGAGTTCAAGACAAAAATGATGACAGATGCATTTTAGCTCAATTCAGGGATTGTCTGGAAAGACAATGGAAAAGGGTAGTCCTGGTGAACAGAACTTCATGCAATGCACTTAGTTACTCATTTCATGTAGTAAAAGGAGACTTGAAATTACCTCTATATAGCACACACACACACACACACCTCTCTAATAAATAAAATTAACCTCATTAACCTGTATTAACCTGTATATACATACAGGCAATAGAAAATCACTTTGCTGGTGTTCAGAGCCTAGAAGGAGGAAATGGTGAGAGATCAAAGTCTAGAATAGAAAGATGTAGATATATATACTAGGGGGTAGGTACAGAGTATGAAGACCTTCATATAACATTATAAACACCATTAAAGAGAACTTCAACAACCAAGCACACAATAATCAGTTGGCCTTAGTTAGCCTTGTCATTAAATACCCAAGTATTAATATGATGAGCACAGAAATTAATTGGCCATTGCATCAGGGATGGAAGCTGTGCACAGAAAACAACTGATGGGCACAAGACTTGAACAGACACTTCTCCAAAGAAGACATATCAATGGCTAACAGATACATGAAAAAATGTTAATCATCACTAGCCATCAGGGAGATTCAAATCAAAACCACATTGAGATACCACCTTACACCAGTTAGAATGGCCAAAATTAACAAGAAAATAAATAATGTGTGTTGGAGAGGATGTGGAGAAAGGGGAACCCTCTTACACTGTTGGTGAGAATGCAAGTTGGTACAGCCACTTTGGAAAACAGTGTGGAGAAGAAATTAAAAGTAGAGCTTCCCTATGACCCTGCAATTGCACCACTGGGTATTTGCCCCAAAGATACAGATGTAGTGAAAAGCAGGACCATCTGCACCCCAATGTTCATAGCAGCAATGGCCACGGTCGCCAAACTGTGGAAAAAAACAAGATGCCCTTCAATGGACAAATGGATAAGGAAGATGTGGTCTGTATACACTATGGAGTATTATGCCTCCATCAAAAAGGATGAATACCCAACTTTTGTATTGACATGGATGGGACTGGATGAGATTATGCTGAGTGAAATAAGTCAAGCAGAGAGAGTCAAGTATCATATGGTTTCACTTATTTGTGGAGCATAAGAAATAACACTGAGGACATGGGGAGATGGAAAGGAGAAGGGAATTGGGGGAAGTTGGAGGGGGAGATGAACCATGAGAGACTATGGACTCTCAGAGACAATCTGCGGGTTTTGCAATCTGAGGGTTTTGAAGGGGCGGAGAGTGGGAAGTTGGGGGAGCCTGGTGGTGGGTATTACAGAGGGCATGTATTGCATGGAGCACTGGGTGTGGTACATAAACAATGAATTCTGGTACACTGAAAAGAAATTTAAAAAATAATTTAAAAAAAAAGAAAATAATTGATGTATCTACTGCCAATACTGAATGAACAGCCTGTCAATAGTGGAAGCCACTGCTGAGTCTCTAATATGGCACCATTTCTCAAGGAAACAAAACAACTATTGTGGCAAGTAAAGAACATTGATCTCTCTCTTGGAAGGACCAGTGATTATTCTAAGAACAGATAAATATTCTGGGTATGAGCTTTCTTTTCTGCTTTCAGGATTTTCTGCTTTCTTTTCTGCTTTCAAGCCAGTACCAGTATCTGAGAACTTATTATTTGATTCACTGGTGAGGAATTACATTTAATATCATGTCAGATTAGTTTATAGCAGAGAGGAGATAAAAGAATAGGTATCATGATTATGGTCTAACATAGTATAGGAATGCCCTGATGAAGGAACCTCTGAAGGGCCAGCTGAAAAATATTTCAATCCTCCATGATGCATTATCCACTATAATTTCTTTGTCTGGCCCTATGCCTCAAGTAAGGAGAATACATAGGTCTATGAAACAAGGGGTGGAAGACAAGAGGTCCATTTGATATCATCTCTTCTACTAACAAGGAATTTTACTTCCTAATCCCACAGTTTAGAACTCTGCAGGTTTAATGATTTGATTCCCAGAGGAGGAGTAATTACTCTAGGGGTTACAGAAAGAGGACAATTGCATTATAAGGTATGTCTGCTCTTAGCTTATTTGGGATTTTTGGTTCAAGGGGCAAACAGGCAAGAAGAGAAATCACTATAATAAATATAACTTATCCTGAACATCAGAAGAAGGTAGGGCTGCTATTATACAATGGGGCTAGTGTAGGATGTTTCATCAATAAAGTTTTACATGTGGGTGACTTATGGTTTCACTCCCTTGACCAAGTTTGGTAGTAAATGAACAAGCACGGTAATATCTAACATAAATATAAGCACAATAACAACACATGTTTTCTGAATAGCTACTATGAGCCAAGGACAGTAGTAGGAACTTTATGTGGATTATTAGACTGAAGAAGTTAAAGCAGTTTGCCAAAGATCACACTATATTTAGAACCATTTTTCCCCACTCAGATAGATTTGTTCCATACAGACACAATGGTTTGCAGAAATAAATAAATACACACACACGCACGCACATATCATATATCTGACAAATGGATTTCATATTCTAATGCCAGAGCATGGTTATCTGTCAAATTCTTGCATGGAATATTACAAGTATAACCTATTATCGGAGTTTACCACATATTACATCACATAACCTCTATCTTCTAACTTAAACTTCTTAAAGCCCCAAACAACCCTTTCCATTTAGTATCAATTGCTTGACAACCACATCAGAATTTTCTACTTGGGATGTTGCTAACAGTGAAAATGAAGAATAGTGCAAAACATCAGAAAATAGATTTTGACCATATGTAGACATCTAAGTTGATTCTCTCATTTCCACACAGTATGGAGTGTTAAACTCTGAATTTATTGAGGCTGTGACTTTGTTGGTGAAAAATCTGTTGAACTACCTAAGATGTTGTTGTTTGAGTATGTACCAATAAATAAGTAAAACGATGCATCTGTGTTATTTTTTCCATTTGAATGATTGCACTCTCTAAATGTTTTCTAAAAATTAACCAACAATTTGAAATGGATCTTTTATCTACATTTATTACTGCATAGTGAAATACAAGGCCTAGAGTGCTGTTAGAATGCTTATCACTGCTGATGAAACATTTTAAACACAGTTTTGGAATCTAATGGAAGAATTGCCTCTTGGCCTCATTTTCTTTTTATTATAATATAAACTTGACACCTATCATGGGACATTTCATAATTGTAGAATAAAATACAATCCTAGTAAATTTTCTTGGGATTATAATAATTTTAAAATGACACACAGTTAACACATGAGGAGAGAAAATATTTACTATTACAGCACCAGATAAAATGAAAACAAATGCTATATGAGAATTATGCATATAAATGATGAGTGAGAGGAAGCGAAAAGAGGGAAGGAAAATCATAGAACAATACTTGAAATAACCTTACTAAATTATTGTAATTTTCAAGTTCTTTTGCAAAATCAGAGGAAAGTGGAAACCTCATGCTTTCATGTGATCATTTTAGGTTTAAGATTTTTCTTTGACTTACTATTCATTGCAAAGAGAAATGCTCTTTAAAGACTATTTTCTCTTTATCTTCAACACATTGTGGCAATCGTGGCAGTCATTTTTCTCTTTTAAACTTTGTTCCATATAATTGGATTAGTATCATTTTGTAATGCATTTAAATATCAAATTAATTCACTCCATGCTACTGGGGTTGATTTCTTGGTTTTCTTCTTAATAAACTGTCAGATGTTGCTATATTAGCAAGGGAAAGATTGGTGTCATAGACATTTGTTACATACATTTTTAAATATGAGTAGTATCCTAATTCTGCCTGATTACAAAATGATCTTCTCTCAAATTTAAATCTCTGCAAATCTTGATTCTAAGAACATACTTATAAGACTGAGAGCAAATATAATGTGTCATGATAGTTCTTTAGATTCAGTTCCATAGTTTTGAACAACAAAGACACCAATGTCAAAGATCAAAGTGCTTTCTCTCCTGGAAATGATTTACGAATTGCCCTATAAAGTGATTAGGGATTTGGATGGCCATTGTTTCATGGGTCCAAGGATGTCTCCTTGATCCATTGCTGGTGCTAACTGATGTAGAAAAATAGTCTTGGGTTTGTAGAATGTTAAGATACCTAATCATCATGAATTTTTAGGATGACAGAAAAATTTCCCAGCTTAGATAATTTTGGCATATTTGACTACAAATAGAAACAATTTCTACTGAAACAACCAATATAAAGTTCTAATACAAAGTTCTCACCAAATGTGTTTTGAATTAAATAGGTAGCTGTTTCTCTATATTAAGCAAGAACCTGGATTGCATGGATTGTCATCCTATATGTAAATATAATAGAATATTTTTGAAAATATTCTTTAAAACCCAATTCTATAAATACTCCACAAGGTAATTATTTCCTTTATTAGAGTCCATCTAAATTGTTGGGTAACCTTATGCCATGCTTATGTTGGGAATTAATAGCAAATGGAAATACCATACATCCTTTGGTGATCTTAGAGCTGTTTATCCTGCAGCTAACTGGTTCAACTCATAACTGTGCAATTTAGAATTAGTCTGTTTTTTACTAGATTAAACTAGTATTTACAAGGTGCTGAGTGTTCTTTCTTTTTGTAAACCTGTTGACTGATAGAAATCAGATATCTCTTCACCAAACTCAGTGTTTCTTGCTGCTGAATACATAGCTGATCTAAATTCTCTAGCCTTACAATTAAATGTAGGCATGTGACTGAGTTCTGGCTTTTGGAATATGAGCAGAAGTGATAGATACTATATGACTGTCCCACAAAAATTTTTTCCGGGGTGTTGATGTTCTCTATACCATCCTTCTATGTATATTACAAATTCTAATGCCCATGTGGTAAGTAGAATAATGCCTTCACTCACCCAAAACTATCCACATCCCAATCCCAGAAACCTTTGAATATGTAATCTTACAGAGCAAACAGGATTTTTGCAAATATGAATAAATTAAGGGTCTTAATAGGGGGATTATTCTAGATTCTAAAAATTGCCTAATTTAACCATAAGGGTCCTTGTAAGAGGGAAACAGGACTGCCATAATCAGAAAAAGATGTGACAGTGGAAGCAAAGATTTGTGTGACATGGGACCACAAGTCAAGATATATGGGCAGATTCTAGAAATTGGAAAAAAAGGTAAAGGAATGAATATTCCCTAGAGCTTTTAGAAATGATAGAGCCCTGCCAATCTATTTTAGGCTTTTGGCTATGAGGACTGTAATATAGTACACCTGTGTTGTCTTAAATCACCAAGTTTTTGATAATTTGCTCTAGCATCAATATAAACATTACCTCTAAGTATTTAAATATATTAGAAAACATTAGTTTATACATCAAGCCATACTTATGGATAATGAATAAAAGTGTAGCTTATTAAATATATGTATTAAAAGATACATATTAGGTACTTCTGAAATATTATTTATGTGGATTATGCCATAAACCTTTATCATGTATTTCAAGAGATGTAGTTACTACCCCCATTCTAAGCTAGTAAATTTTCACAGAGCGTATATTTGTGTTCATCGTATTCTATCATTAATCCTTTTCTGACTTTTTATACTATATTTGGATATCTTAGATACAATTAGGAATCAAATATTAATCTGCCAATTGAGACAGTTACCTGGACCTTGGACCTAACCTTCCAAATACCTTTTGGAACATATCTGTTTGGATGAACTATAACTATTTGAGACTAAATATATCTAAAGTTAATTCTACTTTACATCATTTGTTTTTCCTGCAATGAATTCTCCATCCCATCAGTGAATTCTCCATTCTATCAATGGCCTTACTATGTGAGCATCCAGTCAAGTCAGGAACCTTGGAATTATTCTTTCTATCCATTCCTCAAATACAATAAAAACCTTAGAGAATACAAACCCACATTCTAGTTCATAAATTTGTTTCTCAGAGTGGTACGCATTAGCAATTGTGAACTTATAGATAACTAGGTTTGAATGTATATACTATAGATGGTGAGGGTTGTTTTTCTCAGTTTGAGGGAAAAGGTTACAAAGAGAATTCTATAATGAGCTATTTGGTACCAAACTAGAGTCTGAGACCTCAATATGAGTGTATATACTACATATACATATACTACAAATACATATCACATACACACATACTGATATCCAGGGACATATAAATATAATTGTATGTATATTTGACATAGAAATGTACATTTCCTACCTCAGTTCGTGGAGATGGCTTTGAAGGGGTATTGCATATCCCTTCACTAGCACTCAGATCTGGGTTTCTAAATACCCTTCTGAAATAAAACAGAGATCTTTGGCTGATAATAAAATAAGAACAGGGAAAATAAATAACTCTGGGATATCCCTTGTGCCAAAAGTAACACTGCACTTACAAAATAAATGGGGTGATTGCCAAAGGGACACAGGAGCCAGTTTGAAAGAGCTCCAGTAGTCAAAACTGGAAAAATTTGTGAAACAAATAACACAGTATATGAAATATAATATAAAATAAATATGCCTGAGTCATTTCTGGAATAAATTATTGAATAATATATAAATGAAACAAAAGGGTTAGCTTTCTTAAAATAATGTCAGTTATGGAGTGCCTGAGTGGCTCAGTCAGTTGAACATCCAGCTCTTGATCTTGGCTCAGGCCTTGATTCCAGTGTGATGAGCTCAAGCACTGCATTGAGCTCTATGCTGGGCATGAAACCTATATATATACACATACGTATGTAATTGTATGTATGTGTATATATACACACACACACACACACATATTAGTGTGTGTGTAATAGTGATTGTTTATATCCCTTATTACTTCTGGAAAATATATATATTAATATATATATATATAATATGTATTACATATAACAGTAATAATGACTACAGGACAGAATAGTAATTCTTATAATAGAATTAGTAGGTAAAACTCACAAAGCCTCAAGTTATTACCCCTCTGGTCACACTCTGGTGATTTTCATATATGTCCACAAATTCCAAGAAATGAAGTTTAATTTCCTTCAGTTTGAACAAGGACTGTACATAGGACTCATTTTTAATGAATAGAATGTAAAGGAAAAACTTATCAGTGGAAAAATTTTGTAAACGCCATCCTACCCAAGCAATCAGGATCAGCAGCATCAATGATAGACCTATTGACATTATATAACCCCTCATATGATGTTACAAAAGACACTTTACCTCTGCAATATTCTTCCCCTAAATCCGCAGCATCAGTCCAATGAGAAGACATTGGATAAACCCATATTGAGTAACTCTCAAAATAGATGCAAAGATTATCACAAATATTTGCGTATGGTTTTACAGTGCCGCATAGGTTTCATTATGAGCCATATTTTTAAGCTTCATTTCCCTCTGTTCTCATGTGTATGGCACACTTAATTGGTAATCTTCCCAGTTTCTTGCATCTGCCAGTCTCTTCCACACTTCTGATCTCTCACACCTAAAGTTCCTTCTGCCAAAAATATTTCATTTCTTTAAGTAGGTAATTTCTTCCCCCTCACAGCCAGAATTTTTTTTCACAAAAATAATGGTTCTTAGAAGATGTTCTTGACATCCCTGGTGTAAATTGTTTTTTCTGGAGTCATTCACATATGTCTATTAATGGCAAGGATACTTTCTTATCCACAACTCCTTCCCTGGAATCTGGCAATAAATATGTGTTCAACCAAGTTTTACTTAGAGTAGTCAAATAAATATTAAGAATAAATTCAAATGGAAAGACAAAAGCAAATCTGTAGTGAAAAATAAAAAAAAATGAAGAGAAAAAGTCTTAAATCATGCACTTCTATAAAGAAAATGCTCACTTAAAATTTTCTAATTTTATCAGAGGTCTGGACTAAGATGCTAGGAACCATGCAAGAATATCACCTGCTAAAATACACATAGCAGGAAAATGTCATGTGAGGAAACTGACCCCAGATCGTATTCTGCTGTAGAACTATAGGCATTGCTGTTACAGGAGAATCAGATGTATGTGTTTGTCTGTGTATATTAGAGCTCTGTAGTCTGAGAATCAAGTGCCAGTGTTACAACCTTACCTTCCTTCTTGTAGAACCATAAGGACTCCATAATTCAAAGTGCATCTTTACTTTCAAGGACCAGAGTCCCAGAGGATCTATTCTAAAGGTTTTTTAAGGCAGCTATTGACTCTATTGGGACAACCTGGACAAATCACTCATCTGCAGTGACTCAGGGTCAGCAAAAAAATTCCAAGGGAATAGCATGAAAGACACTTTATCTGAGGAGAAGATGAAACTGACCCAGCCTGTATAAATCCCTTTCAAACTGGCAATTTATAGACTAGTTTATTTTCGTCTTTGTCAACAGGCAAGAGTTCATAATTTTTTAAGTCGGCTTTTAAAAAGGAAATCTTGTTTTTGCCCCATTTACTATATACTGTCTTATATTAAATTTTATAAAAGTCTTTATATGTAGAGTCAACATTTTGACTAGTATGTTTTTGATTGCTTTGAACATTGTGTTGAAGAAAGTAATGCTAAAAGTGTCAATGACCAAGGCCAAGGCAAGCCTGATTTTTTTTAGTTCGTTTTGTTCTTAGTTTTATGCAGAAAGGTTGCCATAGAAACCAGTGAAGGAGCTAAATTACTTGTTGATTCTGTATATGTCTTCTCTTCTCTTCTCTATTCTGATGCTTCAGTGAGAAACTGAAGAGGGAGGACTTTACATCTTCATCTTCCTTTAAATGGATAATAGGTTTTTGTTTGTTTTACTATTTTCAAATGTATGTTATATTAGAACACATTATTTTCAGAGATTCATGTCCATAATTTCATTTTTATCACAAAACTGTCAAATTGCAGGGAGCACAGAGTAGAACTCAGTGCCTCATTTTCCTCAAAAACTACCAGCTGCTGAAGTAATAAAATTGTAGCCTACCTCCATTCAAACCTCAATGCTCAGAGTGGACAGATAGGGAACACTGCCAGTAATGATTCCCACTACCTGATCCAAAGCACAATAAGCTGAAGAAAATATAATTTATTTATTTTTTAGACTGGATGACGGTCATTAACAAAAGCATTATTTGTAGTGAGAAGCAGTGCAACAAGGGACTATCAGGAAGGGTGGTGGATGATAACCAAAAGGATAAAAGGATAACTGGTCTCTTAAAGGAAAAATGTGATACAATAAAGTGGAGCTGATTCAGTGGCATAAGAGTTATTTTGGCAGTATGATTGAAAATACTAGAAACTGAGTGATGGGAGTTAAGGAGGGCTCATGTTGTAATGAGCACTGGGTGTTATATACAACTGATAAATCGTTTCCGTAGTGTAGTGGTTATCACGTTCGCCTCACAACTGATAAATCACTGAACTCTACCTCTGAAACTAATAATACACTATATGTTAATTGAATTTAAAGTTTAAAAGTACTAGAAATAAGCAACACAAGGATGAAAATTTGAGAATCTATATTGAAGATTCAGTATCTACTTATGAAAATTTTAAAAGTAGATTCAAACATGGCTGCTGAGAACAGAGATCTTTGGTGGGATAGGTGTATTATAGATTGTGTGTGCCTTCTCTATTTCTTATGCATATATCCCCCAAAGGATCTCTGTGTGGGTATGATTTCTCGGTTTGGAAAGTTATATCTCTAGAGTGAGAAAACTAACCATGCTAAAAAAGGCCATCCCAGGAGACCAAACACTCTAAGGAGATAAAAACAACAGGGAATTATCAAAGTCTGCAGCATAGGAACACAGGAAATCCAATACTGAAGAATAGATAGGTAAAAGTATTATATAGAAAATATGTATTTATAACAGTTACATATAAATATATATTTTACTATATCTTTATATATTATAAATATATATATAAGTCTCTGGATCAGCTAAAAGTAATGAATTATATTTACATATACTCATTAATTGAGCTTAAAAGCATGTTGAATATAAAAGTAAGAAAAAGATTTATAGCATAAAAACATATTTTTCAGGAATATGTGTATTTAAATAAAATCATGGACATTGGGGGAAGACAAGAATGGAATTAGAAAATGGAGTGAGTATAAAGTAGGAAAATAAAAAATTCTTAAGTGCACAGAAATATTTTTCAGTATATGGTGAAACACTGTCTTCAAAATTAAATGCATCACTTTAAATGAAAATTAAAAGAATAGGTTACTATATATGTTCTGTAGGATTTTGATAGATTCCTGCCTCATGTTAAGGCCTTTTATCCATTTTGAGTTTATCTTTTTGTATGGTGTAAGAGAATGGCCGTGTTTCATTCTTCTATACATAGCTGTCCAATTTTCCCAGCACCATTTATTGAAGAGATTGTCTTTTTTCCACTGTAGATTTTTTTCCTGCTTTGTTGAAGATTAGTTCACCATAGAGTTGAGGGTCCATGCCTGGGCTCTCTACTCTGTTCCACTGGTCTATATTTCTGTTTTTGTGCTAGTACCATACTGTCTTGGTGATCACAGCTTTGTAGTAAAGCTTGAAATCAGACAATGTGATGCCCCAGTTCTGTTTTTCAACATTTCTGTAGCAATTCAGGGTCTCTTCTAGTTCCATACAAATTTTAGGATTGTTTGTTCCAGATCTTTGAAAAATACCAGTGGAATTTTTATTGGGATGGCATTGAAAGCATAGATTGCTCTAGGCAGTATGGACATTTTGACAATGTTTATTCTTCTGATCCATGAGCAAGGGATGCTTTTCCATCTTTTAGTGTCTTCTTCAATTTCTTTCATGAGTGTTCTGTAGTTCCTCAGGTATAGATCCTTTATCTCTTTGGTTAGGTTTATTCCCAGGTATCTTATGGTTCTTGGTGTTATAGTAAATGGAAACTATTCTCTAATTTCCCTTTCTATATTTTCATCGTTAGTGTATAAGAAAGCAAGTGATTTCTGTACATTGATTTTGTATCCTGCCACACTACTGAATTGCTATATGAGTTCTAACATGGACAGGACTGGAGGAGATTATGCTAAGTGAAATAAGTCAGCCAGAGAGAGTCAATTATCATATGGTTTCACTTACTTGTGGAGTATAAGGAATAACATGGAGGACATTGGGAGAAGGAGAGGAGAAGTGAGTTGGGGGAAATCGGAGGGGGAGACAAACCATGAGAGACTGTGAACTCTGAGAAGCAAACTGAGGGTTTTGGAAGGGAAGGGTAGAGAGCTGGGTGAGCCTGGTGTTGGGTATTAAAGAAGCATGTATTGCATGTAGCACTGGGTGTGGTGCATAAACAATGACTCTTGGAACACTGAAAAACAATTTTAAAAACTGGAAAAAAAAGAATAAATAAAGACTTAACAAAAACAGAATGTTCTGTGTCACTCTACTGCGGAGAATGGAAGGAACTACAGGGAATAAAAATCCTCACATGAATTGAAATGAGGGGAGAGGGTTGCTCTATTTAATCTTTAGAAAATAGCAAGATTAATCTACCTCAGAAAAGCCCCCTACCTTTTGAGGACTCTCCAGAGAGTTGAGGATCTTAGAAGAAAGATCTCAGAATATTTGATATATCTTTCTTCTTCCTCTTTTTTTCTTGTACACTCAAATTCTACCTTTTTTCAAAGAGTAAATCAGTCCTACCATAAATATTTGAGGGAGGGCATGGGCAGCTTTGCCTTAAGCTGATCTCCAGTGTAGGTTTAAACAGGTTCATTGCACTGACACATCTGGCTGAGGAGGTTGGTATGAGAAGAAATCCAGCTGAGCTCTGCTCTCCAAGCTCTTTCTCTGAGGTGGGGCTGCTTTAGTCATGAGGTGGAGCCTTTTTCTAATATGTGCATAGATTCTGAGTGCTTGCCAAGCTGCCTATTACAGAGCTGTATCCATCCAAAAGGAGCAGCTTCTTTTTTTTTTTTTTTTCTTACTTGGCATAGAAGTAGCAGGTGGGTTGTAAGTATGTAGTACTAAATTTAACCTGACCAGAAAAAGGAAAAAAAAATGCTGATAGTTCTATGTAAATGTAACTCAGCAAGATATTATTTCATATAATTTTAGGAATTACAGAGGAAAATGAATTCCCTGAAATGGAAGTTCAAAGGAAATTATTTGACTTACAGGAATTTGGTCTCACCTATATCTGAGTTATGTTATTAAGTCTATCACATTGGAACCAAATGAAAAGTGGTTGGTTTTTTTGTTGTTGTTGTTGTTGTTATTTTGAGTGTAGATTCTTTAACAATAATTCTTTCTGCATGAGTTCTAGAGACTTTATAATTCTGAGCAAAAATTATTGTGAATAAAGTAAATTTAGAAGCTCACCTTTGAAGTCTAAATCAATTTCTGACTTCCAACATTATAGAAATACATTTCAAATGAATTAAGAAGAAAAAGATCTTACACTCTAGAGGAATTTTAAAAATAATCTTGAGATGAAGAAAGCCTTCTCAAACAACATAGGAATCTCCAGACGTTGTAAAGGAAAGAGTGACATAACCAAATATATGAAAATCTTTCTTATGATGAGAAGTACTATACAGCCAACTTCATAGACAATTATATACTGCAAAAATAATTAGTACATATATAACAGGAAAGAAATAATTACCATAATGCATGATGACATTTTCAAGTTGGTTAAAAAAAAAAAAAAAACACCTACCCAAGAGAAAAAAATGGTGTCTTAACCCAAGCTTCTCTAGAAAATAAGCCTGAGGACAATCTTATATGCAGTATGTAATGCTTTATTGTAATATGCAATCTCAAGGCAGAAAGATTGATGGAAATAAATAAGGGAGAAGAGAAGAAAATCAGGATCAGGCAGTTCAAAAACCATGTCCATCTGAGAAGGAATGGATAGGGAATGTATTTGCCTGCTCCGTCCTGCTTCTTTCCCATCTGTCAAGGTTCCTCCATGGAGAGTTAGCTCCTTGCCATTCTACATTGCATGTCTTGGCCTGGCTGAGAAGTCAATCCCAATTTTGGTGCTATGTTACCTTATCCAAGCCCAAAAATTGATGGGAAGAATCAGAAACTCTGGACAAGTGGCAGTTGTGTCTTAAGGTAGCAGAACCAGGGTCAGCTGCACAGATCCGTTAGCTGTTGAGATAGTGAAAGTTGAACACGTTGGATGTCAGTGAGCCTGAGAGAGCCTCACAAGGGATATATGATAAGTGATCAAAGAAAATAAACAGAAGAATCAAGGCGTTATAACAGTAAACAAAACACAGAGGCACCCCACATAATGGGAGAGGATATTTGCAAATGACACTACAGACAGAAAGCTGATATCCAAGATCTAGAAAGAACTCCTCAAAATCAACACTCAAAAAAACAGATAATCACGTCAAAAATGCCAGAAGACATGGAGAGACTTTGCCAAAGGAGACATGTGAATAGTTAACAGGCACATGAAAAAATGTTCATCATCATTAGGCTTTGGGGAAATTCATATCAAAACCACATTGAGAGATGTAGTGAAAAAAAGGGCCATCATACCCCAATGATCATAGCAACAATGGCCACAGTCGCCAAACTGTGGAAAGAACCAAAATGCCCTTTAATGGGCGAATGGATAAGGAAGATGATGTCCATATATACTATGGAGTATTATGCCTCCATCAGAAAGGTAAATACCCAACTTTTGTATTGACATGGACAGGACTAGAAGAGATTATGCTGGGTGAGATAAGTCAAGCAGAGAGAGTCAATTATATGGTTTCACTTATTTGTGGAGCATAAGGAATAACATGGAAGACATGGGGAGAGGGAGAGGAGAAGGGGGTTGGGGCAAATTGGAGGGGGAGATGAACCATGAGAAACCTGTGGACTCTGAAAAATCAAACTGATGGTTTTGGAGGGGTGGGAGTGGGTGGATGGCATAGCCAGGTGGTGGGTATTAAAAAGGGCAGGTGATGTGATGAGCACTGGGTTTTATACACAAGCAATGAATCTTTGAACACTACTTCAAAAACTAATGTACTATATGTTGGCTAAGTAAACATTAAAAAAATATATAGACAAAAAAAATTGGCAGCAATTACATGAATAGATACCTTCACTAAATCCTGAAAATTCAACTTAATGTACAACATCTATGTACACATCAGATCAACAAAATTTAAAAGTAACATCCACTATTAAAAATATTGTAAAAAGGAGTTTTCCTTACGGAGTATTAGAGGTAATATAAATTGGTGCAGACTTCCTTGAAGGGCAAGATGTATTAAATACCAAATATTAGCTATAAAACCATGGTTAATGGAAGATGCTGATATTAAGGAAGCTAGGGGAAGGGTTGTACAGAAACTCTGTATTATCATTGCAACCCTCCTGTAAATCCAAAATTATTCCAAAAAGAATTTAAATTTAACCATGTGTAGTACCTCCAAAATCAATACTTCATGTTATCTATAAAATAATTAGACAAATATGAATTCAAAATTATATTGCAATTCTGTGAATACATATTTGTAAAAGAAAAAAAAATAGAAACCATGAATACTCATCAGTCATGGAATGTTTAGATTATCCATTCTCTGGTGTAGTTATATCATATTTTTAAGACCAAACTGGTCTGTGGGTACTGATATGGGATTGTCTCTAATATAGACTTTTTAACTGGCAAAAAATGTTGGAGAAAACGTTTTGCTATTTCTATAAAAATGTATGTATAAGATTCATACAAGGATGTCGATGTACTTTAAATATATATTGCAAAGTAAAAGCATCCACTCTGAAATGACTCTATACTGTATACCTAAGATGTATTGGAAAAGGAAAAATCATAAACCAATGGTTAGCAGGAGTTTTAAATGAAAACAGGGAAAATTTTAAAGCAATAAAGCTACTATGTATGATACTGTAATAGTAGATAAATGACACTATGCATTTGTCCAGACCTGAAGAACTTCACAGTGCTGAGTGAATTTTAATGTATGTGAGTTTTAAAAAGTCATTTAAAGGTTGGAAATCCCAGAATGAAATGCAAACTATAAAAAATAATCTAACAGAAATAGGAACTTAAACAACAACCTCACTGAAAAGGAGATAGGAAAGGTGCTGACTTTGGAGGTGAGTGGAGACTATGAGAGGACAGACAAAAATGTATATGTACACTTTCAATTATTTTTTATGATAATATAGGTTAGCAATCCTGAAACCACTATATGTGTATAGTAGCATTGATTAAATGATGGCAGTTTCTCACTGTTGGAGTGGAAAGTTACAGATAAACAAGGGCAGAAGTATAGATCCATGATCCATGTGGTAATGGGTTGGAGGTGAAAACATCAGTATAAACTTAGGTTTACCTTAATACAGATACAAATGGTCACATGTGTAAATACTTATGGATATGTGTGTATACACTGGTTAGTATATACCTATACATTTCCTTGCTGTATTAGCTGAGATGGCCTAAAAGCAATGATACCCAAGGAGAAAATAAGCATGCCTAGAGTGAAGATCTTTGTTTCCAATACTAATTTCCAGTTAAAAAAAAAGATACCCAGTTTATTGGAGAAATAACTGGAGCATAAAGTATACATGATGAGTCTTTAGCATCTTGTAGTACCAGAAATTAAGGAAGAACTTTAAAAAGGACTTAAACCACAGTGATGGGGTATGTCAAAGTAATGAAATAGTCAACCAAAATAACACTAATATCTAAAGCCAGAACAATTTGAGCAATACAATAGAGTAGCATTGGATTGTAACTCAATATATAAATATTCATACTGACATAAATAAATTAGTAAGTAGATGGAGAAGAGCCAAACCTCTTGTGCAGAAGAATTCCAAGTAATTTACAGAGATACTTTACCTGGAAGGAAGTGGAGATTAACTATACACTTTAAGTTTGGCTGTACACAGTAACTTCCTTCCAGAGAGTGCTGTACATATTTTACAGGGGAGAAACCAAATAAGCATTACCTATAGGTGAAAAGCCATAGAAAAAAATCATTTTTTTAGATTGATTTATTTGTTTGAGAGAGAGGGAGATGGCACATGCATGTGAGAGAGAACACAGAGGGACAGGGAGAAGCAGGTTCCTCACTGAGCAGAGAGACTTATGTGGGGCTCAATCCCAGAACCCTGAGATCATGACCCAAGCAGAAGGCAGATTTTTAACTGACCAAGCCACCTAGGTGCACAAAAGTCATGTTGTTAGTAAATACTCTTGATATGATGTGATAAGGATAATACTTACCTCTGGTCTTCCTCACAAAAGCTAGTAATCCCAATTTAATCATGAGAAAAAAAAATCAGAAAAATCCCAATTGAGATGCATTCTGAGAAACAAAGAATATCCAACCAATACTCCTCAAAACTGCCAAAGTCATCAAACAAACAAACAAATAAAAAACAGTCTGAAAAACTGTCATGACCTAATGAGACATAATGACTAAATATAATATCCTGGAAAGGTGGAAAAGAACATTAGGCAAAAACTAAGGAAATGTGATTTAACTATGGACTTTACTAGATGATAGTGTATCAATACTGCTCCATTAGTTGTGACAACTGTACCTTACTAATGTAACAAGTTAATAAGAAACAGTCTGCTATGTATATGGGAACTCTCTATAAGTCTTCCTATTTTTAATATAAAATATTATAAACTTATTTTAAAAGTTTAGTGTAAACAAATCCTAGAAATTTATATATTACTATAGGAGACCTACTCCTATCTTACTTTATTATTAGTTCCTTGAAGAACTCCTCCACTAGGTTTTTCTTTGCCATTATATCTTTAGGGCTTTGAATATGTTTGGACAATTGTCACTGAGAAGTATACTTTATATATGAGTGACTTAATTACAAACACACATGACTACTTAAATATCAACAGACTTTGTTTTACCACATATATTTTAATTCATACAAGATATTTCTACCATGATAAAGATTTTATAATTTCAAACAAAGACAAGAAGTTGAAATCTACTTTTTAATTCTCAATCCACTCATTTATCCTGTGCTTCTTAAACTGAACAATATATGCTTAGCAAATTTAGTGACATATGCCTTGAATATACTCAACCTCATTTTTAATCAGTATTTTTTCTTTCCGTTATTCTATTTTCTGAGTTTCACTATTTTGATGGGAGATTGACATCCAGAAAATAAAATCTAAAAAGGAGAACAGCAAAATCTATGCCTTCTCTAAGTTTGAAGACAATGTAACGGTTAAAAAAATGCTTGAAAGGTTTCTTGGGTGCCGAGGTGGCTCAATAAGGTAAGCATCTGCCTTCAGCTCAGGTCATGATCCCAGAACCCTGGAATCGAGTCCCACATTGGGCTCCTTACTTAGCAGAGAGTCTGCTTCTTCCTCTATCCTTCCCTCTGCTCCTGTGCACTCTCACTCTGTCTCTCTCTCTCTCTCTCTCAAATAACTAAACAAAATCTTAAAAAAACAAAACAAAACAAAGCATTTTCTTAGTTGTAGTTTATTGACTAAAGATTAATGAAATATAGAGAATCATGAAAATGCAAAGTAACAAACATTTTATATTCTTAAACACATGTATGTATTTATCAATCTTCATACAGGTTCAAGTTTGTTTTTTTTAATAAATGGGTTCATCGAATAGTTTTTTTAAATTAATTATTTTTATTAAAATATAATGTATTATTAGCCCCAGGGGTACAGGTCTTTGAATCATCAGGCTTACACACTTCACAGCACTCACCATAGCACATACCCTGCCTAAGGTCCATAACCCCACCACCCTCTCCATATCCCCCCACCCCCAGCAACCCTCAGTCTGTTTTGTGTGATTAAGAGTCTCTTATGGTTTGTCTCCCTCCTGATCCCATGAGTAAAGTTTTTGAAACCTCCCAAGTAAACTGAGTTTAGCATCCTCTTGCAGTTTTTTGAAGTTCCATCTAATCTTTTACATTGTCTTGTCCATACTTAATTTGTCTGCATTCTTTTATTAACTAGCTTTTATGAAGTCCTTCCAAACCATTCAACTTAGATTTCAAGAAAACAAATTCTTTATTTGCACTCATTTTTATTTGTTGACATAATATTTAATTGAACTGAGTGATTATAGTGTAACTGGCAAAAACTCATCTTTGGACAGCCACATTTGACTTTTGATAAGATGCAGTTAACTGGTAAAAGCATTAACTGACCCAGCCAGCAGCCTGTAAGTGCAAGTGTTCAGCATACAGATGGTATGAGACAAAACTCCTATATTGCTGGGGGAATGGTAAAATTGTGCAGCCTCTTTGCAAAACAGCATGGCACTTCCTTAAAACTAACATCAAATTACCATATGACCCAAACATTCTGCTAGAGAAATGAAACCATATGTTCATGAAATCTTGTACATGAGGGACACCTAAGTGACTCAGTCAGTTAAGCATCTGCCTTTGTCTCAGTTCATGATTTCAGGGTCCTGGGATCGAGCCCTGCATCTGGCTCCCTGCCCACTTGTTCTCTCTTTCTCTCTCTCTCTCTCTCTCTCTATGTCAAATCTTAAAAAAGAAAAAGAACTTGTACATGAATGTTCACAATAGTATTATTCATAATCAAAAAGTAAAATGACTCAAATGTCTATCAATTGACACATAAGCAGACATTGGATAGCTACACAATGGAATATTATTCACAAAAAGATGTTATAAAAAATGTAACTCACCATATTAGCAAAAGAGAGTAGGAAAACCATACACATATGACCATGGTTGCAGAAATACCATTTGACAAAATTCAATATATAAATTTTTCCATTTCTTTTACCTCAGCACACTAGGATGGAAGGGAACTTCCTCACTCTGATAAAAAGTGATTTTCAAAAATAATTTGAGGGGACACAATAGCCAATGGTAAAGAATTGAATGCTTCCTCATTTGATCAGGAAAAAAACAAGGAATGTCCACACTTATCACTTGTATTCATAACTGTACTGAAAATTCATGAATGTAAAATAAAGAATAAATAAAGACATACAGATTTGAAAAAACAGTAAAATTTTACTTTTTCTTTCAACATGATCCCCTATGGAAAATACTAAGCATGTTTTGCATGCAGCACTGGGTATGATGCATAAACAATGAATCTTGGAACACTGAAAAAATAAAATAAAGTTTAAATTAAAAAAAAGAAAATACTAAGGAATTCACAAAAAAGCTACAATAACTACTGATGAATTAAGGTTCTGTTATATATATTTAATATGTAAATTCAAATACATTTTTGTAAAAAGGGCTTAAGGACAGGAATGGAAACTTAAAAGTGCTACTAACAGTTGTGTCAAAACCTACAAATTAGTAATACAAATATTTGAGCACATGTGTGTAAGTTTGGTTCACAAAAAACTATAAGACATTTCTGGGAGAAACTAAGGAGGAGCTAAACAAATGGAGAGATTTATCATTTTCACATATCAGAAGATTCAACATATTAAAATATCAATTGTCTCCTAATTAATATTTATGGAAATCCAGGCACCAATCAAAAGTAATCAACAGCATATGCAGATTATAATATAATCCCAAATTTATAGTATTAAAATTTTAAAAAACTAGGGGTGCCTGCATGGCTCAGTTGGTTAAGTGACTGCCTTCGGCTCAGGTCATGATTTCAAGGTCCTGGGATCAAGTCCTGCATGGGGCTCCCTGCTCAGCGGGGAGCCTGCTTCTCCCTCTTTCACCCCCTGCTTGAGCTTTCTCACTCTCTCAAATAAATAAATAAAATCTTTAAAAAAATTAAAAAATTATAGGGATGCATGGGTGGCTCAGTCAGTTGGGCATCTGCCTTCAGCTCAGGTCATGATCCCAGGGGTGCTGGGATCGAAACCCTCATTGGACTCCCTGCTAAGTGGGAAGCCTGCTTCTCCCTCTGCCCCTCCCCTACTCATGCTTGCTTTTTCTGACAAATCTTTATTTAAAAACTATAGCTTTAATGCAGTGCAATTTATATAAATTTAAGACAATTGTATATTCACTCAAAAGTATTTTCAAACACATGTATAACCAAAAAGATTATATTATACATAGGCTGGATTAGGGGACATCAAACTATCAAACTATAACCCATGAGGCAAATGGGTAGCAATTTTTTTTTCAACAATTTCATCAGAACACAGCTATGTTCATCCATTTATGTATTGTCTCTGTCTCCCTTTACACTAAAAGGGCAGATTTGGGGCAGATGGTGTAGTCTCAACAAAAACTGTAAACCCAGGAAGCTAGCATGTTTACTATCTGGCCTTTTACAGAAAGAGTTTGCCAGTCCCTTGGCTAGACTACTGTGATATTTTGAAAAGACTCCAAAATATTGTGGCTCAAAACAAGACAGTATTTTGTTTGTTTGTGTTTTCATTTTACTATGTAGATGGTACAAAGTCAAAAAACATTACCGTTGCAGTTGCCAATATTTCTGTTTCTTAGCTTTTGTTATCCTGTAGTGTAGACTAAGTTGCCTTTATCATCATGATTGAAGCTGGCTTACCAGCACCACAAAGTGAAACTCATGTGTAGATAGAAAAGAGGAATCAGGGATGCCTGGGTGGCTCAGTTGGTTAAGCAGCTGCCTTCAGCTCAGGTCATGATCCCAGCATTCCAGGATCGAGTCCCACATCAGGCTCCTTGCTCAGCAGGGAGCCTGCTTCTCCCTCTCCCTCTGCCTGCCATTCTGTCTGCCTGTGTTCGCTCCACTCTCTCTCTGACAAATAAATAAGTAAAATCTTAAAAAAAAAAAAAAAAAGAAAAGAGGAATCAAAAGGCTAAGCACGTTTGTTTTAAGTAAATGATGTGAAAGTTTCACCCATTACTTCCACTCATATCTCAACTTATTCATATGGGCATATCTGCAAAAAAGGCCTGTAAAGTACAGACCATGCTAAACCTTTGAGAGCATTGCCTTGTTAATTAGTTAATATGAAAGGGAAAAAAAGTGACCAAACAGATATGGGTGAAATATACCTGTCTCTACTAGAAACATACATGATACTTTGTTTGCCCAAAAAGGGAAAGGGAATAGAGATAGAAATGAGTTTTGAAAAGAAAAAATAATAACATGTGGTCTGAGAAAACTTGGAAATTCTTGGCTCATTTATGTAATCAAGATTCAGGAATGTGTTGACCTCTGAGTTGTACCTGCTTATCAGGAGGCCAAATATCTAGTCTCCCATCTCTAGAATGGTTGGGTATACTGAGTTGAAGGTCAGGGAACTAGTATGATATGAAGATCTCCTTCAGTGTGGTAAATGGAGCTGCTTTTGGGAGATATTCCCTCCCTCGTGAGCAGTTGTATGCCTCTATAGAACTTTGGAAAAAACTGATAAGCTTGTACCTCAATGTGTGAGCATGCTGTGTTGTCTACTATTTAAGTAATTATCTTTGTACATTTCCATTTCTTTTACCATTAAAGAAACATTACTTTCTTAACTGTATCTTTTTATGGCCAAGCATAGTACTATCCTGTTGTGACAATCAAACAAAACCTAAATTAAAGAAAAAACTTTCTTATAAACAACTAACGTAGTTAATCCTGAGAAGCAAATTATACTTTTCTAGGATTGACCAGGGAGATGGAATTACATATATGAAAGAAATAAAAGAAATTTTTAAAAACATTATGTTAGAAAAAAGTTTCCTGGATAATATCAAAATAAATAAAAAAATAAAATGTACAAAGGGAAAGAATGGTAATTCACACAAGAGCAATATCAAAATATTATTCATTATATGATGGTTGCCCTGATCACTATTTAAAGAAATGTAAACTATAGCAATAATTAGTGTATCTGTCAGGTTAGAAAATCCTAAAAAAAAAGACCCTCCAAAAAATTAATACAATCTAATGTTAGTAAAGATAAGGTAAGCAGTCTTATTAATTACTAATAGGGGTGCAACAATATCCATTCAATTATAAAATACACATATTTTTGATTATGAATTCCACTTCTGAGAAACTAACCAATTGAAACAAAACACAGGTATCAGAATGTTTGAATAATAATATTTTTACAGTACCATCTCTAGAGACAAAAACTGTAAAAAACTGTCTATTCATTCAGAAAATATTAATTTAATTATGATTCACACTTTAGTGTGAGTGCAACTATTAAAAACAATGAATCAAATTTTATATGTCTCTATTACAGTAATTAGGACCAATTTTTGTCAACAACAAAAAAAAACCCTGACCCTTAAATTAATATAATTTTACATTTTTCTATTTAGGTTAGTATGGATAATGGTGTGAAATTAGTTCACTAATTTCAACCAGCATATACTTCTTCTGTAACTAGAAACACAAGGGAAAATAAAACCTGGTAATTGTAGCTGGAAGAAGTTAGAATTGAAGATTGATAGGCAGGAGTTAAAGAGGGCAGGAAGAGATCATAGAGTTCTTAGAAGTGTCCTTATTGAAGTCACCTATAGCCTCAAAGCTAAATCCAATGGTCAATTTACATTTCTCATCATACTTGACCTATGAGCAGCATCATTATCACATCTTTTTTTGGTAGATTTTTACTCAGCTTCAGATGTCACAATTTTTCTCTCCCCTCATTGGTTGTTCCTTCTCAGTCTGCTTTGGTAGTTTCTTCTCTTGTTTTTAGTATTCTCATTATGGAATACTCCAATACAGAATTCACTGCATGGCTCTTTCTATTTTTTATCTATACTCACCTACTTTTTTATTTCACTAGTCTTATATCTTTATATGCCATCTTGTGTATTAACTACTAAGTTTATATCCATAGCCCTGACCCTTTCTTGTGATCTCCAGACATATATCTGCCTACTTGACATCTCCACTTAGCAATTTAATGGAACCTCAGGTGCAAGCTACAGCTCTACCTCTTATACCTCTCTCCCCCCAAATTTGTTTTTCCTGCAGCTTCCCTGATTTCATAAATTGTAACTATGTCCTTCTAGTTTCTCACATTTATGACCTTGGAATCCTACTTCATTTATCAGGAACTTCCAAGAAATCCTATTGCCTTCATCACTGAAATGCATCCAGAATTTGACCAGTTCATAGAACTACTTCCTTGGTGAAACCAATATAATCACATAACTTAAAAAAAAATAGCCTCATTATCTGTCATAGGTCTATCCTTGCCACTCCTACAGACTAATATTAACATAGAAACCAAAGTAATCTGTTATGGACTGAATATTTGTGCCCTCTATTCCTCATTTACAGGTTGAAGCCCTAATATCCAATGTGATGATATTTAGAGGTGAAGCCACTGGGAGGTTGTTAGGTTTATGTAAGTTCATGAGAGTGGAGCCTTCATGATGGAATTAGTGTTCTTGTAAAAGGAAGAGACACTAGAGCTTTCTCTTTCTACCATGTATGTATATAAGCAAGAAAGTAGTTGCTTACATGCCAGGAAGTAGGTTCTCAACAGAAACTGAGTCTGCTGATACTTTGATCTTAGATTTCCCATCCTCCAGAAATGCTAGGAATAAACATTTATTGTTTAAGACAGCAGTCTTTGGTGTTTTGCTCTAGCACCCTAAACTGACAGATAACATTTTAAAAATGTAATTCATCTCACTCCCTACTAAAACCTACAATGTCTGGCCATTTCCTCACAATGGATCCAAAGTCTTTAAAATGTTTTCCGAGTCTTTAGGTGACTGGGCTCACATTATTTCTCCAACTTCATCTCCTACTTCTTTCCTTGGCTCTCAACACTGCAGCCACACTGACTTCCAAGAACTTCCTTAAACATACCAACCTAACTCACTTTCAGGAGTGTGCTCCACCTCTCCTCTGTGCATAGATGCTCTTGTTCCAAAGAGCTATTTGGCCAATTGCCACACCTACTTCAATGCTCTGTTCAAATTGTACCTTAATATTTGTTCCATCTGCTCTATCACCAGAACCTGTAAATCCATTTGCCCTGCTCTACTTAAACATTTTCTTCTATAGAATTTATCATCTCTTAATGTATTTAAAATATTCTTAATTTATTACACTTATTTTTAATTGTTGATCATTAGATAGAATGTTAACCTGACCAGGGCAGAGATCTTTGTTTTGTTCTCTAATATACTCCTAGTGTGTGGAAGAGTGCCTGGCACATAGTAGATACTTGGCAAATGCTGGATACATGAGTGGGTGGGTGGATGATGTAGAAGGATAGATAAATTTCTCAAATTTAAATGTTGACTATTCCAAAATATGTACAGATTCAAGCCATTTATTAAATGTGAGCTTTATGAAAATATGAAATTAGAGAAAATGTATAAAATATTAGTCTTGTTCTATAAGAAATTACAAAGAATAAAAGTATTTCTTAGAATAGGACTTGAATATTGTTTGCAACCAAGGCCAAAAAGAAGCAAACATGTTGGCAAAATTTTGCTTGGATCCCAAAACTGTAAATTTTGGATTTACCTAAATAATGGGACCATACATTGACAACTGAAGGGTTATTTTCTTAGCATTTAATGAACTATAAGTACAATATGATAAAACATTTGGTTCATATTTGACAAAAGCTTACATTTAGTTTTTGATTTATTTGTCCTACTTATTTAACACTTATTTATTGACAAATCAGAATATAGAGGAAGGAGTAAGAATCAAGTGAAGAAATTATTCCCAGCTGATGATCAGCTGATGATGCATATGGAACACCTAGGAGATTCTGGGACAGACGCAGCCTTTGGAATAATCCTCCCCACACCCCAGAGATTAGTTATGAACTATGTTTAATACTGTTTTAAGTATTCTATCACAAAATGGGCTCATTCATACCTTCAAAGGTTTTATAACAGTGTATGTTTAGTGGAACCTGTGTGTGTATGTGTGTATGTGTCTGTGTGTAAGTACATGGGGTTTATACTATCTATGAGTGAGTAGGAACATTTACATCATGAGGTTATTCAAAAATGAAAGCACTAGTGTGCTTGCCCCAGCAATCAGTCAGAATCCATCTAGTTATTCAGTATCTGCATTTTAATGCTGATTTGTTTCTCTTAATATGTGGTCTCATTTCCTTCTCATCACAACTGTTTGAGCTACTTATTTTTTTTAAGATTTTATTTATTTATTTGACAGACAGAGATCACAGGTAGGCAGAGAGGCAGGCAGGGTGGGGGGGATGCAGGCTCCCTGCTGAGCAGAGAGCCAGATATAGGGCTCAATCTCAGGACCCTGAGATCATGACCTGAGCCAAAGGCAGAGGCCTTAACCCACTGAGCCACCCAGGCGCCCTGAGCTAGTTATTTTATCTCTGCTTTAATTGAGAAGTTAAAGCCTATACTGTTAAATGAAAATTTCAGCATTTTCTGAATCTGAGAAAATATTCCTCCAAAATTTCAGCATCTTGCTATGTTTATCATTGACATCTCACCATCTTCTCTACAGAGATAGTTCTGTGTGACATTCACTATCTTCAAACCTCCAAACACACTGAGCATCTGTTTGAAAATCTCATTGACGACATGGATGGAACTAGAGCGTATTATGCTTATAGAAATAAGTCAATTGGAGAAAGACAACTATCACATGATCTCCCTGATATGAGGAAGTGGAGATGCAATGGGAGTGGGGGTTTAAGGGGGTAGGAAAAGAAAAAATGAAACAAGATGGGATCGGGAGGAAGACAAACCAAAAGAGACTCTTAATGTCATAAAACAAACTGAGGGTGGGGGGGGGGGGAAGGGTTGGGAGAGGGTGGTGGGGTTACATTATATGTTTAAATAAAAAAGCTTAAAGAAAAAAAAAAAAGAAAATCTCATTGAATGAATTTAGGACAGGTATAGAGAGGTAGGGAACCAAGATGACAAATATATTCCTGGATTTGAATGTCCTCACATTCCTTGAAGGAAAGAATATTACCTACATGGCTAACTGGTTCATAGATTGCTTTGTTCCATGGATTAATCCAACTAGCCTAATGCCAGAATCTCAATGAAGAAATAAGAATCATGAATCTCCTATAGGAAGGACTGAAGAGCCATGTGGCTAAACAAAAGCAAGTGAAGTAGAGAGTGGTGTAAGAAAAGTGAACCTAAGACAGGTAGAGAAAATCAGGGCATAGAGGCTTTATGCAACATTATCAGTGTTTATTTCCTTTCAGTGCAATGAGAAACCAAACAGTTAAGTAATTCAAGTTTTGCTTATTGAATACGTTGGCAGGGATTACTGGAAAATTTGAGGCAAATCATGAGCTGAAACCTAAATACAGGGATTTAAATTCTTGCCTAGTGCTAAAAACATAAATTTGTTCTCAGTGACCAATCTCAGGAATAATATGTTGAAAATTTATTTGAATAGTTTTATAGTAACAAGTAATAATACTTATAACTAAGGATTTTCCCCTTGCATTTAATTATCCCTACAAATATAGTCTATTTTAGGCTTTAAAGTCCAAAGAGAATTATAAATCTGGTTTCTATCTCAAAAAGTTTATTAGGCTTATATATTCATACTATATAATTAGTCATTATAACTGAGGGGGGATGGAAAAAATGTATAGGAGAACCAGGAATTTCTTATATATTGATTAAAATGTCAAAAAGCAAATGGTTTAAAGCATTGTACACTTACTCAATTTCTTATCTATTAAGAATTTTCCATTAGGCTTTTTAAAAATATTGAAATATAATTAACATACAATGTTATATTAGTTTCAGGTGTAAAACCTTGATTCAACAATTCTATACATTAATCTGTGCTCATTAGTCAGTGATAAGTGTAGTCACCATTGCAACATTATTACGTTATTCATCATATTCCCTATTCTATATTTTTCATTTCTGTGACTTATTTATTTCATAACTGTAAGTTTGTATCTCTTAATCACCTTTATCTATTTCACTCATCTCTCAACCACCTCCCTTCTGGCAACCATGTTTGTTCTCTATAAGTAAATAAAAGTGTGGGTTTTCTTGGTTTCTTTTTTTCTTCATTTATTCTGTTTTTTTTTTTTTTAGATTCTATGTATAAGTGAAATTACTTGATATTTTCCCCTGATTTATTTAACTTAGCATAATACCCTCTAAGTCCACATGATGTTGTCACAAATATTAAGATTATTTATATATATCTATCATCTATCTATCTATCATCTATCTATCTATCTATCTATCTACCACTTCTTCTTTAGCCATTCATCTATTGATTAGCACTTAGGTTTCTTCCATATTTTGGCAAGTATAAATAATGCTGCTATAAACATAGGGATACATAAATCTTTTCAATTTACCTTGCTTTCTTTGGGTAAATCTCTTGTAGTTGGGATTGCTGGGTCAAATGGTATTTATATATTTAAAATTTTGATGATCCTCCATTACTGTTTTCCATAGTGCCAGCATAAATTCACATTCCCAGCAACAGTGCTTAAGGGGTCACTTTTTTTCCATATCTTTTTAATTTGAACTATTCTGACAGGTTTAATATGATATCTCATTGTGGTTTTGATTTATATTTTCCTGATGATTAGTGATGAGCATCTTTTCATGTGTCTGTTGGACATCTGTAGATCTTCCTTGAAAAAAAATGTTTATTCAGATCCTGTGCCCATTTTTTAGTCAGATTTTGGGTTTGTTTGGTATCAAGTTATAAACGCTCTTTATATATTTTAGATATTAACACCTTATCTGATATGTCATTTGCAAACATCTTCTCCCATCTAGTAGGCTGTCTTTGTTTTATTGAAGGTTTTTCCCCCTTGTTGCTGTGCAGAGCTTTTTATTTTGATGTAGTCCCAATAATATATTTTTGCTTTTATTTCCCTTGCCTTAGGAGACCTACCTAGAAAATAATGTGGTAATAGATGATGTCAGAGAAATTACTGCCTATGTTCTCTTCTAAGATTTTAAGGGTTTCACATCTCACATTTGTGTCTTAAATCCATCTTGAGTTTATTTTCATGTATGTGTTAGTCCTCCAGTTTCATTCTTTTACATGTAGCTATCCTATTTTCCCAGCACCACTTATGGAAGAGACTATCTTTTCTCCACTGTATATTCTTGCCTCCTTTGTCAGATTAATCGACCATATAAATATGGGTTTATTTCTTGCCTCTCTATCCTGTTCAATTTATTGATGTGTCTAATTTTGTACTAGTGCCATACTGTTTTGATTACTAGTTTTGTAGTGTAACTTGAAATCTGGGATTGTGGTACCTCCAGCTTTGTTCCTCTTTCTCAGGATTGCTTTGGTTATTTGGGATTTTCTGTGGTTCCATAGAAATTTTGTATCATTTGTTTTGGTTTTGTGAAAAATGTTTTTGATATTTTCATAGGGTTTGCAGTGAATATGAAAATTGCTTTGAGTAATATGGACATTTTAATAATATTCTCTAATCTTTAATTTAATTTAACCTCTAATATTTAATAATATTCTCTAATGAGCATGAGATATCTTTTTGTGTGTGTGTCATCATCAATATCTTTTACCAGTGTTCTATAGTTTCCAGAGTATAGGTTTTCATGGCTTTGGTTAAATTGGTTAGGTATTTTTTTTTTTCGCATTCAATTTTAATTGGTTTTTGAAGTTTATGTTTCTGCCACTTTGTTATTAGTGTATAGAAATGTTACCAATTTCTGGATATTCATTTTGTTTCTACAAGTTATTTCATTTATTACTTCTCATAGTTTTTTTGTGGATTTGGGAGTTTATATATATATATATATATATATATATATAGAAAGAGAGAGAGAGAGAGAATCATTTCATCTGCAAATAGGGAGAGTTTAATGTCTTCTTTACCAATAGGGATGCCTGTTATTCTTGTCTGATTGCTGTGGCTAGGGCTTCCAGTACTGTTTTGAATAAAAGTAGTGAGAACAGACTTCCCTGATTTTAGAGGAAAAGCTCTCAGTTTTTTTCCCATTAGGGATGATGTTAGCTATGGGTTTTTCCTATACCATCTTTATTGACATGTGTTCCCTCTAAACCTACTTTTTTAAGAGTTTTTTTTTTTTTATCATAAATGGATTTTGAATCTGTCAAATGTTTTCTCTGTATCTGAGGTGGTCATATGAAAATTTTCCTTTGTTTTATTAATGTTGCTTATGATGTTGATTTATTTATTGAATATTGAGCCACTCTTGCATTCTTGGAATAAATCCCACATGACTGTGGTGAATGATCTTTTTAATGCATTTTTGTATGTGGCTTGCTAATATTTTCTTGAGGATTTTGCATCTGTGTTCATCAGGGATATCAGCCTGTAGTTTTCTTTTTGTATGGTGTCTTTGTTTAGTTTGGTATTAGGGAAATGCTGACCTCTTAGAAACTATCTGGAAACTTTTCTTCCCCTTTTATTTTTTTGTAATAGTTTGAAGACAAATATATATTAATTCTTCTTTTTTAAAAAGATTTTATTTATGTATTTGAGACAGAATGTGAGAGAGGTGAGGGAAGAAGCCAGGGTAGGGGCGGAAGAAGAGGGAGAGGGAGGAGCATATTCCCCATTGAGCAGGGATCCAGGTGCAGAACTTGATCACAGGACCGTGGATCATGATCTGAGCTGAAGGCAGATGCTTAACCAACTCATCCACCAAGGCCCCACATATTAATTCTTCTTTAAATGTTTTTATAGAGTTCACTTGTGAACCTATCTGACCCTGGACTTTTATTTTTTGGTAGTTTTTTGATTATCAATTCAATATTGTCACTTATAATTTATCAGTTTATATGTCTTTTCCTGTTTCAGTTTTGGAAAATTATATATTTCTAGGAATTTTTCTAATTACTTGAGATTATCTAACTTGTTGCATATAATTTTTCATAGTATTTTCTTATTCTTTGTAGTGTCAGATGTTACTATTTTGTGTTTGTTTTTGTTTCTGTCATTTATTTTTGCTCTGACCTTTATTATTTCCTTTCTTCTCCTCACTTTGGACTTTGACTTTTTCTAATTCCTTTAGGTATAAGTTTAGATTGCTTGAGGTTTTTTTGTGTTTCGTGAGGTAGGCATGTATTGCTATATACTCCCCTCTTATAGCTTATTTGACTGTGTTCTAAAGATCTTGGATCTAAAGATTTGACTGTTCTAAAGATTTGACTGTGTTCTAAAGATTTTCATTTCCATTTGTCTCCATGTATTTTTTTGTTGTTTATTTGATTGTTTCATTGACCCATTGGTTGTTTAGTGTCATGTGTTTAGTTTCCATTAAGCTTGTGTTTTTTCCAGTTCTTTTCTTGTGAAAGAGGCCTGGTATGATTTCAACCTTCATAAATGCACTGAGGTTTGTAGATAACTTTTTGTTTCTCTCTTGCTGCTTTTAAGATTCTCTTTATATTTAATCTTTGACATTTTAATTATTATGTACCATGGTGTGCATCTCTGTAGGTTCATCTTATTTGGAACTCTCCATGCTTCTTGGAGCTGGATGTCTATTTCCTTCCCTAGATTAAGGTAGGTTTTAGTTTTTATATTTTGAACTAAGTTTCTATAACGTTCTCACTTCTTATTCTGGAACAATTACAATGTGAATATTATACCATCCTCACTTCTTATTCTGGAACAATTATAATCTGAGTATTTGCTTGATGTCACCCAAGAGTGCTCTTATCCTATGTTAATTTTTTATTTTTAATTCTTTTGCTGTTCAGTTTGTGTGCTTTCAATTAGCCAATCTTCTAGTTCACTGATATGCTCTATGCATCCTTGGATCTGTTGATTTCCTTGTGTGTGTCTGTAATTTCAGTTGTTGTATTCTTCAATTTTCTTTTTTTTATAAAAAATTCCCATCTCTTTATTGAAAGTATCACTGAGTTCTTCTAATCTTCTCTCCAGGCCCATGAGTATCTTTATGATTATTATTCTATATTCTTTATCTGGTATATTGCTTATCTGTTTCATTTAGTTGTTTTTTGTGTTTGTTTTTATTTGTGTATGTGTGTGTGTGGTTCTTTTTTTTGGGGGGGGAGGGTATTTCTTCTTGATTTTGCAGCATATTGCTCTGTCTCCTGATTTTCTTAACTTAGTGCATTTATATAGATTAGGCAGAGCAGCTACTTTTGAATTTGAAGGAGTAGTGCTGTATATGGTGTCCCCCATGTAGACTGTGGCTGGTGACTTGCTTGTTGGCTAAAACTGTGGCTTCATATTCTAGTTACTCTTTAAACCACAGCTTTATATAGAAAAAAGAAAAATAAATAAAAGATAAGCAGTTTTGAAAATTAAATAATAAAAGAAAAAAAGGAAAAACAAAAAGAAGAAAATTAAAAAAGATAAAAAGTGAAAAATGTTTAAAGTTGCATTTTTTTTGAAAAAACTTATTCTTTGGTGCTTCAGCATCACAAGGGCTGGTATAGGATTGCTGAGGTTGCAAACTTGCTATGATGACTAGACATGTCAGCTATGATGTCCAGAGCCTGCCCTTTTAGGGTTTTTATTTTTTCTTAATTTTTTTAAAATTTTTAAATAAACATATGATGTATTTTTATCCCCAGGGGTACAGGTCTGTGGATAACCAGGTTTACACCTTTCACAGCACTCACCATAGCACATACCCTCCCCAATGTCTATAACCCCACAACCCACTCCCTACACCCCTCCCTCCAGCAACCCTCAGTTTGTTGTGTGAGATTAAGAGTCTCTTATGGATTGTCTCCCTTCCAATCCCATCTTCTTTCATTTATTCTTTTCCTCCCACCCAAACCTCCCACATTGCATCTCCACTTCCTCATATCAGGGAAATCATATGATAGCTGTCTTTCTCCGATTGACTTATTTCGCTAACCATAATATTCTCTAGGTCCATCCACGTTGTCACAAATGGCAAGATTTCATTTCTTTTGATGGCTGTATAGTATTCCATTACATACATACATATATATAAGTATATATATATATCACATCTTCTTTATCCATTCATCTGTTGATGGACATCTAGGTTCTTTCCATAGTTTGGCTATTGTGGACATTGCTGCAATAAACATTAAGGTGCATGTGCTCCTTTGGATCACTATGTTTGTATCTTTAGGGTAAATACCCAGTAGTGAAATTGCTGGGTCATAGGATAGCTCTATTTTCAACTTTTTGAGGAATCTCCATGCTGTTTTCAGAGTGGCTGCACCAGCTTCCATTCCCATCAATAATGTAGGAGAGTTCCCCTTTCTCCAAATCCTTGCCAGCATCTGTCATTTCCTGACTTGTTAATTTTAGCCATTCTGACTGGTGTGAGGTGGTATCTCATTGTGGTTTTGATTTGTATTTCCCGGATGCCCATTGATGTGGAGCACTTGTTCATGTGTCTGTTGGCCATCTGGATGTCTTCTTTGCAAAAATGTCTGTTCATGTCCTCTGCCCATTTCTTGATAGGATTATTTGTTCTTTGGGTGTTGAGTTTGCTAAGCTCTTTATAGATTTTGATATGAACCCTTTATCTGATATGTCATTCACAAATATTTTCACCCATTCTGTCAGTTATCTTTTGGTTTTGTTAACTGTTTCCTTTGCTGTGTGAAAGCTTTTGATCTTGATGAAATCCCAATAGTTCATTTTTGCCCTTGCTTCCCTTGCCTTTGGCGATGTTCCTAGGAAGAAGTTGAGGTCGAAGAGGTTGCTGCCTGTGTTCTCCTCAAGGATTTTGATGGATTCCTTCCTCACAGTGAGGTCCATCATCCATGTTGATTCTATTTTCGTGTGTGGTGTAAAGAAATGGTCCAATTTCATTTTTCTGCATGTGGCTGTCCAATTTTCCCAACATCATTTGTTGAAGAGACTGTCTTTTTTCCATTGGACCTTCTTTCCTGCTTTGTCGAAGATTAGTTGACCATAGAGTTGAAGGTCTATTTCTGGGCTCTCTATTCTGTTCCACTATTCCATGTGTCTGTTTTTGTGCCACTACCATACTGTCTTGATGATGACAGCTTTGTAATAGAGCTTGAAGTCTGGAATTGTGATGCCACCAACTTTGGCTTTCTTTTTCACTATTCATTTGGCTATTCAAGGTCTTTTCTGGTATCATATAAATTTTAGGATTATTTGTTCCATTTCTTAGAAAAAAATGGATAGGATTTTGATAGGGATTGCATTATATGTGTATATTGCTTTAGGTAGCAAAGATATTTTCACAATATTTATTCTTCCAATCCATGAGCATGGAACATTTTTTCTTTTCTTTGTGTCTTCCTCAATTTCTTTCATGAGTACTTTATAGTTTTCTGAGTATGGATTCTTTGCCTCTTTGGTTTGGTTTATTCCTAGGTATCTTATGGTTTGGGGTGCAATTATAAATGGGATTGACCCCTTAATTTCTCTTTCTTCTGTCTTGCTGTTGCTGTATAGAAATGCAACTGATTTCTGTGCATTGTTTTTATATCCTGACACTTTACTGAATTCCTGTACGAGTTCTAGCAGTTTTGGAGTGGAGTCTTTTGGGTTTTCCACATATAGTATCATATCATCTTCAAAGAGTGAGAGTTTGACTTCTTTACCAATTTGGATGCCTTTAATTTCTTTTTGTTGTCTGAATGCTGAGGCTAAGACTTCTAGTACTATGTTGAATAGCAGTGGTGATAACGGACATCCCTGCCATGTTCCTGACCTTAGTGGAAAAGCTTTCAGTTTTTCTCCATTGAGAATGATATTTGCAGTGGGTTTTTCATAGATGACTTTGATAATATTGAGTTATGTGCCCTCTATCCTTAAACTTTGAAGAGTTTTAATCAAGAAGGATGCTGTACTTTGTCAAATGCTTATCAGCCTCTCCTGAGAGTATCATATGGTTCTTGTTCTTTCTTTTATTAATGTATTGTATCACATTGATTGTTTTGTGGATTTTGAAACAACCTTGCAGCACTGGAATAAATCCCACTTGGTTGTGGTGAATAATCCTTTTAATATACTGTTGGCTCCTATTGGCTAGTATTTTGGTGAGAATTTTTGCATCTGTCTTCATCAAGGATATTGGTCTGTATTTCTCTTTATTGATGGTGTACTTGTCTGTTTCTGGGATCAAGGTGATTCTGGCCTCATAAAATGAGTTTGGAAGTTTTCCTTCTATTTCTATTTTTTGGAACAATTTCAGGAGAATAGGAATTAATTGTTCTTTAAATGTTTGGTAGAATTCCCCTGGGAAGCCGTCTGGCTCTGGGCTTTTGTTTATTTGGAGATTTTTGATGACTGTTTCAGTCTCCTTACTGGTTATGGGTCTGTCCAAGTTTTTTATTTCTTCATGGTTCAGTTGTGGTAGTTTATATGTCTCTAGGAATGTATCCATTTCTTCCAGATTGTCGAATTTGTTGGCGTAGTGTTGCTCATAGTATGTTCCAATAATTGTTTGTAATTCTTTGTTGTTGGTTGTGATCTCTCCTCTTTCATTCATGATTTTATTTATTTGGGTCCTTTCTCTTTTCTTTTTGATATGTATGGACAGGGGCTTATCAATCTTACTAATTCTTTCAAAGATCTAGCTCCTTGTTTCATTGATTTGTTCTATTGTTTTGGTTTTTTTTTTTCCATTTCTATTTCATTGATTTCTGCTCTGATCTTTATTATTCCTCTTCTCCTGCTGGGTTTACGCTTTCTTTGTTGTTCTTTATCCAGCTCCTTTAGGTGTAGGATTAGGTTGTATATTTGAGACCGACCTTGTTTCTTGAGAAAGGCTTGTATCACTATATATTTTCCTCTCAGGACTGCCTTTACTGTGTCCCACAGATTTTGAACCACTGTGTTTTTGTTATCATTTGTTTCCATGAATTTTTTCAATTCTTCTTTAATTTCTTGGTTGACCCATTCATTCATTAGAAGGATGCTGTTGAGTCTCCATGCATTTGGGTTCTTTCCAAATTTCCTCTTGTGATTGAGTTCTAGCTTCAGAGCATTGTGGTCAGAAAATATGCAGGGAATGATCCCAATCTTTTGATACTGGTTGAGACCTGATTTATGACCCAGGGTGTGATCTTTTCTGGAGAATATTCCATGTGCACTAGAGAAGAATGTGTATTCTGTTGCTTTGGGATGGAGTGTTCTGAATATTATCTGTGATGTCCATCTGGCCCAGTCTGTCATTTAAGGCCTTTATTTCCTTGTTGATCTTTTGCTTGGATGATCTGTCCATTTCAGTAAGGGGAGTGTTAAAGTGCCCTACTATTATTATATTATTATAAATGGGTTTCTTTGATTTTGTTATTAATTGGTTTATGTAGTTGGCTGCTCCCATGTTAGGGGCATAGATATTTAAAATTGTGAGATCTTCTTGTTGGACAGACCCTTTGAGTATGATGTAGTGTCCTTCCTCATCTCTTATTATATTCTTTGGCTTAAAATCTAACTGATCTGTTATATGGATTGCCACCCCAGCTTTCCTCTGATGTCTGTTAGCATGGTAATTTTTTTTTTCTATCCCCTCACTTTAAATCTGGAAGTGTATTCAGGTCTAAAATGAGTTTTTTGTAGGCGACATATTGATGGGTTTTGTTTTTTTATCCATTCTGAGACCCTGTGTCTTTGATTGGGGGCATTTAGTCCATTTACATTCAGGATAACTATTGAGAGATATGAATTTATTGTCATTGTATTATCTCTAATGTGATTGTTACAGTGTATTGTATCTTTTCCTTTCTGATCGACTACTTCTAGGGTCTCTCTTTGCTTTGAGGACCACTTTCAATATTTCCTGTAGAGCTGGTTTGGTGTTTGTTAGTTCTTTCAGCTTTTGTTTGTTCTGGAAGCTTTTTTCTCTCCTTCTATTTTCAATGATAACCTAGCTGGATATAGTATTCTTGGCTGCATGTTTTTCTTTTATAGTGCTCTGAATATATCATTACAGTTCTTTCTGGCCTGCCAGGTCTCTGTGGGTAAGTCGGCTGCCAATCTGATATTTTTACCGTTGTATTTTACAGACTTCTTTTCCCGGGCTGCTTTTAGGACTTTCTCTTTGTCGTTAAGACTTGTAAATGTTACTATTAGGTGATGGGGTGTGGACCTATTCTTATTGATTTTGAGGGGGATTCTCTGCATCTCCTTAATTTTGATGCTTGTTCCCTTTGCCATATTAGGGAAATTCTCTACATTAATTCTTTCCAATATACCTTCTGCTCCCCTTTCTCTCTCTTCTTCTTCTGGAATCCCAATTATTCTAATGTTGTTTCATTTTATGGTGTCACTTTTCTCTCGAATTCTCTCCTCGTGTTCCAGTATTTGTTTGTCTCTCTTTTGCTCAGCTTCTTTATTCTCTGTCATTTGGTATCTGTATCACATTCTATATCACTAATTCTTTCTTCTGCCTCATCTATCCTAGCAGTAAGTGCCTCCATTTTTTATTGCACCTCATTAATAGCTTTTTTTTAGTTCACCTTGGTTGGATTTTAGTTCTTTTATTTCTCCAGAAAGGGCTTTTATCTCTCCAGCGAGGGTTTCTCTAATATCTTCCATGCCTTTTTCAAGCCCAGCTAGAACCTTGAGAATTGTCATTCTGAACTCTGTATCTGACATATTACCAATGTCTGTATTGATTAGTTCCCTAGCCTTCAGTACTGCCTCTTGTTCTTCTTCTTCTTCCTTTTTTTTTTTTTTTTTTGTGATGAGTTTTTCCACCTTGGCATTTTGTCCAGATAAAAACATATGAAGGAGCAAATAAACTACCAAAGGGGTGGCAAAGACCCCCGGAAAATGTGCTCTAACCAAATCAGAAGAGACCCCAAATCGTGGGAGGGAGAAAGGGGATAAAAAGAAGTTCAGAAAAGCAAACGTTTAAAAAAAGAAAACAAATGAAGAAAAAATATTAAAAAGAAAAAAAATATATATATATATTAGACTGGTGACTAGAACAGGGTCACCCACTTAATTTTGGGAGTATTTTGGTCTCAGAAGAAACTACCTCCCAACATTTTAAAGAATGAAAAACATATATAAGGGTAGACACAATGAAGGGATGGAATATGCCTATAAAGATGAGAAAAAAAAATTTAATTTCTGAAAAAGAGATTGATAAAGTAAGTTGGTTGGGAGAATAAAGAAAAAGAAAGTGGAGAGAATTTGCTCAGGCTGGAGACTAGAACAAGCCCAGAGCTAGATTTAGAGTATATTTTGATCTATTAGGAGAAGTACCCCAAATTTTTTAGAAGAAAAAACCCTATGTGTATACAAAAAATAAAGTTAGATACAATGAAAGATAAAATATGACTATAATAATGAAGGTTCAAAAAAGATTATTGTTATATATATTTCTTGAAAGGTATTATTAAGATAAACTAGTTAAAAAAAAAGGTTAAAGGAGGAAAGGATAAAAGTTAAAAAAAATAGCAGAAGAAAAAAAAAGAGAAAAACAATTAACTACACAACTAAAGAATCTTGGGGAGAAAGGCTGAATTCCATGCTTTCCTTTCTCCTCCTCTGGGATTCTGCTGTCCTCCTTGGTGAGTGAACTTGGTCTTGGCTGGATTTCTTGTTGATCTTTGGGGAAGGGGCCTGTTTTAGTGATTCTCACGTGTCTTTGCTCCAGGCGGAATTGTACCACCCTTACCAGGGGCCAGGCTAAGTAATCTGCTCGGGTTTGTTTCTGGGAGCTTTTGTTCCCTGAAAGCATTCCACAGAGTTCTGGAGGATGGGAATGACAATGGCAGCCTCCCAATCTCAGGACCAGAGGAGCCAAGGGTTCGAGCCCCGCTCTTCAGTGTGCCCTCAGAGAAAAGTGCTCAATCACTCCCATCTCCCCAGCCTCTGGCCAGGCTTGGGGAAAAGTGCTCAATCACTCCCGACTCCCTGGCCTCGGGCAAAGTTTGGAGAAAAGCGCTCAATCACCCCCATCTCCCTGGCCTCCAGCCGTGCTCCGAGCTCACGCAGCCTGTGACTGATTCAAGGTAACCCCGAGTTGAGAGCTCACTCCCTGGCTCTGTCTCTGGAGCCGGCTTCCCTGCTCTAATACCTGTGAGCTCTGCGACACTCAGACACCCCTGATCCTTCTGTGACACCGTGGGACCTGAGGCCACGCTGACCCCGTGTGGGCTTCACCCTGGTTTAGTCTCTGGAGCAATGTCCCTCAGTGGGCAGGTTTTTAAAAGTCCTGATTTTGTGCTCTGTTGTTCCGTCGCTTGACAGGAGCCGGCCCCTCCCCCCGCGGTTTATCTTCCTGTCGCTTTGGATTCACTTCTCCACTGGCCCTACCTTTCAGAAAGTGGTTGATTTTCTGTTTCTAGAATTGTTGCTCTTCTTCTCTTCGATCTCCTGTTGGATTTGTAGCTGTTTTCAATGGTTTGATAAGCTATCTAGCTGGTCTCCTGCTACCTGATGTAGTCCCAGCCTGCTACTTCTCTGCCATCTTGACTCCTCCCTCCCCCTTTTAGGGTTTATGTTTAGGGTTTTAAGGTCCAGTAGGATCATAAACCATGTCATTCTCTAGTCTCTCTGATCTCAGCAAACAGAGGTTAACAAGCCCACACCAGTCTCTGCCCTTTTGCATCATTGGGGGTTGGGTTTCTTTTTGTTATCATGTCTCCATCTCTTTTGCTATTCTCTTTTGCCATTCTGTCTTTGGTTGTCCAGATTCTCCTCAGCTGGTCCTCAGTTCTTCAAGAGGAATTGTTCAATAAAGAGAGATTATTTCGTGGGTTCCATGGAGAAGGTGAGTTTAGGATCTTCCTATGTTTCCAATTTGGACTGGAACTATCATTATTGTTTTTATCAATAATGCTGTTAATAACATTAATGTACAAGTTTTTAGTAGACATATGTTTTCAATTATCATGATACATATCTGACAGTGGAAATGGTAGGCCATATGGTAACTCCATGTTTAATAGTTTAAGGAACTGCCAAACTAGTCTGAGGGTTCCAATTTCTCTACACCCTTAACAAACTTGTTATTGTCTCTCTTTTTGATTCTAGCCATGCTCGTGGGTACAAAATATTATTTCATTAGGATTTCTATTTGCATTTCCCTAATGGCTAATGATGTTGAGCTTATGTTCATGTGCTTGTTGACCATTTGTATACTTTTCTTGGAGAAAAACTTTTTCAAATATTTTTCCTATTAAAAATGGGTTTTCTTTGTAATTCATTTGTAAAAGCTCTTTATGTATTCTTCCATATTGTCAGTTGTTTTTCAGTTTCTTATACTGATTTTGAAGCACAAAATCTAAAATTTTGATGGAGTTCAATTTATAAAATTTTTCTTTGGCTTTTGCTTTTGGTCTCATTTAAAAGAAAAATATACTTGCCAATTTCAATGTGTGGATGATTTATGCCTACATTTTCTTCTCAGTGTTTTGTACTTTTAACTCTTACATTTAGGTCCTTGATCCATTTTGAGTTCATTTTTTTATATGGTGTGAGATTTATGTTTGTATACATTTTATATTATCTATTGAGGTCTTAATTTTCTTGTTCAGTAATGTCATGGAGGATCTTAAGCCCTGATCCAGTGGTAGAAGCCTTTATTGACTTAACTGACTAATGACTTAATGTGTCTACTCGCTAGCCACAAGTCATATGTTGCAGCCTTAATCCTTAATGTGGTTTTATTTGGAGACTGGACCTCTAAAAAAGTACTTATGATTAAATTAAATCATAGGGGTGATGCCATGATCCAATAGGATTAGTATCTTTATAAGAGAGACCAGTGAGCTCACTGTCTTCCTACATATGAGTAAAAGCCATGTGAAGACATACTGAGAAGGTAGCCTTCTGCAAACCAGAGAGAGAGCCTTTTCCAAAACCTAAATCAGCCTGAACCTTGATCTTAAACTTGTAGCCTCCAAAATGTGAGAAAATAAACTTCTAAGTCATCTAGCCTGTTGTATTTTGTTATAGCAGGCTGAGGATATTAATGCAGAAACATTGCACTGTGTTACTGCCAACATACCTAAACCTGTTCATTTAACTGATTCTTACTCAAATTATGAGTCTTCATGTGATCTCAAGCCTTGAAAATGAATTTTCCTCAGAAAATGATAACTGACTCTGCCTTATTGAAATTACTGAATTATATTTACTTTATCAAACTCCAAATCTCAAACTGTGGGTGTTTCATAAGATTTTGAAGCTAGAAAAATCTCTCAAAATTTTTTCAGTAAAACTTACAACTTCACTCATGTGTGGGAATCCTTGGGAGAATTCACTTAGGTACTGAAAGTTACTTGTGACGTAGAGGTACAAACATACCTAGACTAGAATTCCAGGCTTTTCTATAATATGCTACCTCAACTTTCAATAATGAGGACCCACCACTTCTGTAAGTCGAGTGGGACATAGTCTTTATCATTTGTTTCTTGTAATGTTTATTGTGAAGCTTCCTCACTATTATTTTTTTTTTTCATGGCTATCATCTTAATTTCTGCTTTTGTTAATCCACATTAGGGTAACTGGCATGTTCACTGATCTCTCTGCCTGTTCTATTTCCCTAAAATATGAAATTATACACCCATATACTATTAAAAATTAACATCCATTATATTATTACTTAGAAACCTTCAGAGTTTTCCAGTGTTTATAAGATTTAAAACCTCCTTAGCCTGTTTTGTGGATCCTCCATAACTTTATCTTCACCTTTGCATGTCAATATTCATTTCCTTATCCTTTTTCCCACTACATAACCCTGTAACTCCATTAGTCAAGTGTTCTCAAGTAGGGGTGATTGTCCTTTCCCCTAGGGACATTTAACAACATCTGAAGGCAGTTTTTGTTGTCACTACAGTGAATGAACTGTGTTACTAGCACCTAGTAGATAGAGTATGGGAATGCACCTAGACATTCTATAGCATACAGGATAGCTGCCCATACTGAGAAACTTTCCAGTCCAAACTACCAATAGTACCAAGGCTGAGAAACACTTACAGCCTAAATGTTAGCATGCTTTATTCTTTGAATCTCTCTTTCTTATTTTCTTTATATCCTACCTATTCTTCAAAGTTAGCACAAGTTTTTTTATGAGGATTTCTTTGAAAACATCAGCTTTTTGTGATTATTTTAGCTTTTGGATCCTCTAAGCACACATTTTTGTTGCTGTTGGATCATTTGGCACTGATCACATACTATGTTGATATGTAAAACTCTAACTTTTATATGTGATATGTATCTTTAAAACATATTCCACTCTCAGCAGTCACAGATTTTAAGAACTGTTTTCTTTACTATAGGTATTGATGTAATTCCTTCCTACTAGGAAATGAAAGTATGAAATTCTGACATACTTCTGAAAATCAGATTTATTCACATACTGTTGATTCCAATGTTTAAATAATATGATTTAAAGTAGTAATTAGAGTTAACATTAAAGTAAAAAAAAACATTTCCATTGATATATATGATCATTGGTGTTTCTTTCATATTTTGTTATAATGCAGGTTATTTCTATTTATGACTTTGAAGAAAGTATATTTTGATTCTTTCATGAAGTTTTACTTTGATTTGAATGTATTAAGTTTATAGATTGAGAATAATCCAACTATTTTATATATAATTCTTAGTTTGTAGGGAGGAGGAATATTTTTCTCCACTTTTTAAATGAATACAAACTATACCTGCTTCTATTCCTGCTCTAGACCTTACTCCTGCAACATTTAAAATTAGCTGCAGTGTTAGCTGGCAATTTTACCTTAAAAAAGGTTCTTCTGTCTTTTCTCCTTTTTTTTTTTAAGATTTTATTTATTTATTTGACAGACGGAGATCACAAGTAGGCAGAGAGGCAGGCAGAGAGAGGGAGAAGCAGACTCCCCGCTGAGCAGAGAGCCCAATGTGGGGCTCGATCCCAGGACCCTGGGATCATGACCTGAGCCGAAGGCAGAGGCTTTAACCCACTGAGCCACCCAGGCGCCCCTGTCTTTTCTCCTTTAAGTGTTTACTTTTGACAAAGAAATCCTTAGAAAGAGGAAAGTATATAATGATGGCGTTTTTCATTTGAATTTTAAAGGGAGGGTGACTCTTTTTACAAATCTATTGAGTAAAAATTTACATGATGGAAAATGAGGAATAAACTACTGCTTTTCTGCATCATGAAATCCATGTACTGTTTTATGCAGCTATAAAATAAATGACTGCTTCACATAATGCACAGGGATACCAAGAAAATCTAAATAGTACTTACTTGTTCCTAAGTGCTAGGCACCCCAATTGAGTGGACATGGGAAGAGGAAACTAAACTATCTATGGTGTTTTGTTCAATAAAGTTCTATCTGGCCTCTGTGCTCTAGAGAAATTTTATCTTGGGCATGGAAAGGTACCTGATAATGAAGAGACACAGTGATTTTTGCTAAAATTATTTTTCTTCCTCTTAATTCAAAGAAAAACATTATTTCCAGGCCTGAGCAGAACCTTTCTATCTTCCTTAATTAGCTAAAGAAAAGGGTATATATCTCCAAAATAGAAAAATAACTGTCAAATTACACTATTTGGAAATAAATATAATTCAAAATTTTTTCCAAAAATTATCAGCTGCATGTAAGTATTGTTGGTTTGTTTGTAAAAACACAAGAAGTTTCAAACCTGTATGTAGATCATTTTATATTTCATTGGCATTTGAAAGCTTTAATATACCATATTCTTAATAATATTAAGAGTGTCTGAATACATGGAAGTAAGCACCATTGCATGACCTAGAGAACCTAGATATGCTAACTTTTTAGTTTATGTTATCAAGGTAAAACTAAAATTACAGTGTAGTCTCACTAGCATGCTACTGATACTCTAGAGTATGGATTGTAAAAATCTTTAGGACTCCATGTCTTTGATTTTCCTATTGCCCCACCCAAGTTCCATCACAGTAGATGGAATCAAACCCAAACAGAACTCATTAATCTAAGGAGAAATGCAATCCTGAATCTCTTTTTTTTAATTTAACTTTATTTTATTTTTATTTCATTTTATTTTCAGTGTTCCAGAATTCATTGTTTAGGCACCATACCCAGTGCTCCATGCAATATGCGCCCTCCATAATACCCACCACCAGGCTCACCCAAACCTCCACTTACCCCCCTCCAAAACCCTCAGTCTGTTTCTCAGTGTTCACAGTCTCTCATGGTTTGTCTTGCCCTCCAATTTTCCCCAACTTACTTCTCTTCTTCATCTCCCAATGTCTTCCATGTTATTCCTTATGCTCCACAAGTAAATGACATATGATAATTGACTCTCTCTGCTTGATTTACTTCACTCAGCATAATCTCTCTCAGCCCTGTACATATTGATACAAAAGTTGGGTAGTTATCCTTTCTGAGAAAGGCATAATTCTCTATTGTATATATGGACCCTCTCTTCTTTATCCATTCATCTATTGAAGGGCGTCTTGGTTATTTCCACAGTTTTATGACTGTGGCCATTGCTGCTCTGAACATTGGGGTACAGGTTGCCCTTGTTTTCACTACATCTGTATCTTTGGGGGTAAATACCCAGTAGTGCAGCTCCAGGGCCATAGGGAAGCTCTATTTTTAATTTCTTAAGGAATCTCTGCACTGTTTTCTAAAGTGACTGCACCAACTTGCATTCCCACCAACAGTGTTAGGAGGGTTCCCTTTTCTCCACACCCTCTCCAACACTTGATGTTTACTGTCTTGCTGATTTTTGCCATTCTAACTGGTGTAAGGTGGTATCTCAATGTGGTTTTGATTTGAATCTCCCTTTTGGCTAATGATGATGAACATTTTTTCATGTGTCTGTTAGTCATTTGTATGTCTTCATTGGAGAAGTGTCTGTTCATGTCTTCTGCCCATTTTTTGACATGATTATCTGTTTTGTGTGTGTTGAGTGTGAGGAGTTCTTTATATATCTTGGATATCAGCCCTTCATCTGTAGTGACATTTGCAAATATCTTCTCCAATTCCGTGGGTTGCTTCTTTGTTTTGTTGACTGTTTCCTTTGCTGTGCAGAAGCTTTTGCTCTTGACGAAGTCCTGAATATTCATTTTTTATTTTGTTTCCTTTGACTTTGGAGACATATCTTAAAAGAAATTGCTGTGGCTGATGTCGAAGAGATTACTGCCTATGATCTCCTCTAGGATTTTGATAGATTCCTGCATCACGTTGAGTTCTTTTATCCATTTCAAATTTATCTTTGTGTATGGTGTATGAGAATGGTCGAGTTTCATTCTTCTATACATGGCTGACCAATTTCCCCAGCACCAATTATTGAAGAGACTTTTTTCCACTGGATATTATTTTTTCTTGCTTTTTTGAAGATTATTTCACCATAGAGTTGAGGGTCCATATCTGAGCTCTCTACTCTGTTCCACTGATCTCTGTGTCTGTTTTGTGCCAGTACCATGCTGTCTTGGTGATCACAGCTTTGTAATAAACCTGAATCTTAATGGTGATCACTACTCACTACTTCCCTGACTAATCTTAATTCCTATAGTCCTTCTCCTTATTTCTCTGAGAGTTTATATACATGATTATTTTGCCTAGTACAGATTAAATTTTAATTTAAGAAGCATATGAATATTGAGGTATTAAAATATATTTTATTTCATTTAAATACCATTGTAATATTGTGCTCCATTCCAGTATTTGTGTGTATTAGGTCCCATTTTTTTTATTTGTTATAAAATTTTATTTGCTTCTTCCACATAGCCTGGCCCAGGAAACTTACAAAGATTTAAATTGAATACTCTTTTCATTTTAAAGTGAATACTATCTCCATTTTCTTCAGACAGGAAAAGTTTTTTTCTGCCTAAAGTATCAGTGTATTGGTGATAGTCAGGATTTGAACCACCCCACTTGGTTTGAGTTTGTAACAAAGAAAATAATTCTTTCCAAATGTATTGCATGTTAAAATATATTGCTTTTGAATATAGCTACAACTCATACACTTCAGTGAATGTTTCCTTTGAAAAAAATTATATGTGTTATTTGAAAATATTATTAGGATGGCTTTTTTGTGTGTTTGTGCTTAAAGTCCTACATGCAAATCAACAAGTGTTAAGTGTTAAATGAAAATAATTAAATAATTTAATATGCTGACATATTTTGAACAGCTGGTAATAGAGGAAGAGATGTAAGTATCATACTGCTAATTTTTAAGGTATTTCACTGTGAATAAGTAAGCCTGTTTAGGTACTATGGATGTACTAGGAAAATCCTTGTTTTCTTAATAAGAGAAGCTATCACAGTTCAAATATTTAACCTATGACCTACATAAACACTATAGATGCACCTTTTTTTTTTTTTTTGCATTCAGTGAATGGGTTAATGAAGGGTCTCACTGTTGAAGACTAGAAGTTAAAAATCCATTAACTATATCTCATGTAAGCCATTTGTTCAAACTGAAACAACTTATGTTTACCTGAAATCAAAATTCCATCTCTCAGATCTTATAATTTTTGTTTTACATTTTTTCCTCTACTGTATATTCCCAGGTTAAAACACTCAAAAAAAAATCAAGCTACAATCAAACTAAACAAAAATTTTAGCACTCATATAATATGGAAAGACTCGGGATTCTTTTGAAGTTGTCAAATGTCATATAACAGGTTCTATTATCTATCTTTGTCAATAAATGAAGTTTCCTTAAAACATGAATCCAGGCTCTGATTTCCTTTAAAAATTAACTCAAGACCTGATATAACACTTTATATATAACAATAATGCATAGAAGAAACAAAAGTGCATCCAGATGATGAGTTAAAAAATGGGGAAACACTGTTCATGTCCTTGGACTCCCTCTCTCCATTCTCTCAGTAGACCCACTAAAGTTTGTAAGTGGAACACAATATTCTTTCCTACCTGGATATTCATGTTGCCTCTTTTAAAAATAGATTGGAAACTTACATTGTCAAAAGTGTCCTCATTAAACTGAATTCAAGTCCAAAATATCACATGCTTGCTATCTTTTAACAGTGTGATGATTAAAATTCATTTAAGCTGATGTTAAGTTAAAGACTCCTCCCAATTTTAGAGAAATAAAATATAAAAGTGGTGTGTCTTAGAAATGAAGAAAACAACTAGCTGTGTTTCTGAAGATTACTACATATCTTGCACATCTATTTATTTTATTTTATTTTTATTTATTTTTATTTTTTAATTTAATTTTACTTTTTCAATGTTCCAAGATTCATTGTTGATGCACCACATCCAGTGCTCCATATAATACATGCCCTCCTTAATACCCAATACCTGGCTCATGCATCTCCCCTACCTGCCTCCCCTCCAAAAACATGTTTGTTTCTCCTAGTCCACAGTCTTCCATGTTTTTTTTTAAATATTTTATATATTTATTTGAGAGAGAGGGAGAGAGAGAGAGAGAACCAGAGTGCATGGGGGGAGAGGAAAGGGAGAAGAGAATATTAAGCAGATTCTATGCTGAGAGCAGAGCCAGACATAGGGCTTGGTCCTAGGTCCCTGCTATCATTACCTGAGCTGAATCCAAGAGTAAGATACTTAACCAAATGTGCCACCCAATTGCCTCATTACACATCTATTTTTTGTATATGTATATACATATATCTCAGTTGTATATGTACCGAACTCTATATTATCCATTAGGTCATGTGTGGTATTGATTAATATTACAAACAAGTTTCATGCTTATGTTTTTTTTTTATTTTAATTTTAAAGTAAATCCATTTAGTAATATATGAGCTTTCCAGCATCATATGAAAAGACAGTAAAAATAGGAATTGTTTTATGTATAATCTAAAAATAAGAGTTTATCTTCTCAAAAAGCTACCTGTAAAAATTATAACAATTTTAATGTTCTTGAGAAACAAAGTTTAATCAATAAAAAAATATATATTTGTAATTAGTCACAGTGAGTTAGTATTGCATTTTTCCAATTAATTATTCCAGGCTATAAAAGAATTACTTCAATAAATTACAAATACATTTTAGTTTCTGAAATCCATGTGTTATTTCAACACAAGACATGACTATTTTATTGTCTACTTCATGCATTTGGATAATATGGCTCAGCTTTATGAAAACACATTGAGGAAACAATTTTTCTTTATGTGAAAAAGTTGGCTGCCTCAGTGGCTTAGTTGATTAAGTGTCTACCTTCAGCTCAGGTCATGCTCCCAGGGTCCCAGGGTCTAACCCTAAGTCAGTCTCCCAGCTCAATGGGGAGCCTTCTTCTTCTGCTCCTCCCCTGGTTCATGGTATCTCTTGAGTGTGCACTCTCTCTCTCAAAAATATTTTTTTAAAAAGTCAGCTGTTGTTAGTATATGAGAAATGTGTACACAATCAGAGTATCCTTCATAAATTGAAGTTTTTGCTTGAATGTCCACTTTTAAAAAACTGAAGTCTTTATTGTTTAAGCAATTGTAGATTTATTTAAAAACTGAGCAAAAACTGCTAAGAATTCCTTTATACCCTTCATCCTCTTCCTAACTCCTCCAATCATTAACATCTTGCATTAATATGGTACATTTGTTATAATTGATGAGTCCACATATTTATATATTATTATTAACTTAAGTCCATTGTGGTTCACTCCTTTTGTGGTGTGTTCTGTAAAATTTTGGCAAATGACAAGTGCATAATGAAATGTATCCACAACTATAGTATCACACAGAACAGTTTCATTGCCTTGAAAATGCTCTACCTGTTCATCCCTCTCTCCCTGCAAACCACTGAACTTTTTACTGTCTCCATAGTTTTAGCTTTTCCAGAATGTCATACAGTTGGAATTAAACGGTGTGTAGTCTTTTCAAATAGGCATATTTTGTTCTATATATATCTATATAGTGTTCTATATATATCTATATAGATATACATATATATATAGATAGATAGATATAGATATAGATATGTATATATGGTTCTTTATGTCTTTTTTGTAACCCAATAGCTCATTTCTTTTTATTACTGGACAACATTCCATTGTATGAATATGCAATGCTTTATTTATCCATTCACCTATTGAGAGACATTTTGTTTGCTTCCAACTTTTAACCATTATGAATAAAGCTGTTATAAACATTCATGTGCAGGTTTTTGTGTGATTATAATTTTTCAGCTTATTTGTATAAATGCCAATGAGCCTAATAGATGTGCTATTTTGTATGAGTACGTTCAGTGTTGTAAGAAACTTCCAAACTGTTCCAGAGTACCTCTACCATTTTGCATTCTTGTCATCCAGAAATAATAATTCCTGTTGTCCTATATCTCCACCAGCATATGATATTGTCAGCATTTTTAATTTTTTCCATCCTTATAGGTGCACAGTGGTATCTCATTGTTTTAACTTGTAATTTCTAATGAGCTATCATGTTGAGCATCTTTTTAAGTGCTTACTTGCCACCTGTATATCTTTGTTGGTAAGGTTTCTGCTCATATCTTTTGCCCATTTTTTTAAATTGGGTAATTTGCTTTCATTTATTTAAGTTTTGAGTTCTTTGTACATTTTGAATATAAGTCCTTTATCTGATATATGTTCTGAAGATTTCCTCCCTGTATTTGGCCTGTGTTTTCATATTCTTACACAACTATTACTTTTAATAATAATAATGTTTTTATATTCCTTACAGCATTTGTAGAATTAGTTTTTAACATTTTCAGTTTATGGTACAACTAAGTTTAAAACCATTCATTTTATTCATTTGAAAATATATTAGATCTTCCCAAAATTAACAGTGCCTTAAGAGAACATGGGCTGAAGGAGAGGCAAGATGGCAGAGGAGTAGCAGATTGAGATGATATCAGGTCCCAGGAGTTCAACTAGATAATTATCAAACCATCCCAAACACCTACAAACTCAACAGGAGATAGAAGAGAAGAAGAGCAGGAACAGAAAATTGACCACTTTCTGAAATGTAGGATATGCAGAGAAGTGAATCTGAAGTGATGGGAAGATAAGCCACGAGGGAGGGAGAAGGACTGGCTCCCAGCAAGCAGCGGAGTGGGAAACACAAAATCAGAACTTTTAGAAGTCTGCTCCACTGAGAAACATTGCTCTAGAGGCTAAGCAGTGGGAGTGGAGCCCTTGCTGGGAAAGTGTGGTCTCAGCTCCCACAGTGTCACAGAAAGATCAGGGGTGTCTGAGTGTGGCAGAGCTCCCAACTATCAGAGTTGGGAAACTGAGTACAGAGACAGAGCTGAGGAGTGAGCTTTCAGATTGGGGTCACCTTAAACC
>ML106695.1:15702-69580 GCA_003697995.1 Taxidea taxus jeffersonii | reverse complement strand
TGATCCAAGGCACAGTCTTTGAGCAGGGACCCCACAAGTGGCAGATCTGGGGAGATACCCCTCTTCGTCCTCCAGGAGGAGTGGTGCAGGAGCACATGGCTGGAACCTGCTGGCTTTGGAGACTCCAAACAAGGCTGTGTGCCAAAGATAGAAATGCTTGGTCACAGGCTGGGTGAGCACAGAGCATGGCCAGAGACCAGGGAGACAGAAAGGATGGACTGCTTTTCTCTGAGGGTGCACTGAGGACAGGGGCCCCAAGCTCTCGTCTCCTCTGGGCCAGAATTGGGAGGCCACCATTTTCATTCCTGTCCTCCAGAGCTCTACAGAAAGTGTTCAGAGAATAAAATCTCCTGAGAGTGAACATGAGCAGATTACTTAGCCTGGCCCCTGGCAAGGGCAGTGCAATTCTGACTCAGGCAAAGACATTTGATACTCACTGCAAAAGGTCCCTGCCCCAGAAGATCAGAAAGAACATCCAGCCAGGACCAAGCTTATCAATCAAGGAGAAGAGTGGAACCCCAGAGCTAGGGGAAAGCAATGTATAGAATTCATGGCTGTTTCCCCATTATCCTTTAGTCTTGCAAAGTTACTTTTTAAAATTTTTTTTCTTATTCTATTTTTTTAGCTTTTTCTCTTTCCTCTTTTAAAGTTTTTTAACAAGTTTTTCTTAACAAAACCTTTCTAAAAAAAATCTTTTTAAACCTTCATTGTTATAGTCATATTTTATCCCCTCCATTGTATTTAACCTTATTTTGGTATACATATAGCGTTTTTTTCCTAAAAAAGTTTTGGGATACAATTTCATTTAATAAATCACAATATACCCTAAATATAGCACATGGCTTTGTACTAGTCTCCAGCATGAGCACATTCTCTCCTCTTTTTTTTTTCTTTTTCCAACCAACTTATCAATACCTTTTTTAGAATTTTTTTTTAATTTTCATTTCACAGTTATCGTCCATCCCTTCATCAAGTTTACCCTTATTTGTGTGTGTGTGTATATAGTTCTTTTTAAAAAAAAATTGGGAGATAGTTTCTTCTAAGAGACCAAAATACACCCAAAATCTAGTAGGTGGTTTTGTTCTATTCACCAGTCTAATATATATTTTAATATTTTAATTTTTATTTCTTTTTTCCCTTTCTTCTCCCACAAGTTTTGGGTCTCTTCTGATTTGGTTAGCATAGATTTTTCTAGGGTCTTTGCCACCCTTTTAGTATTTTATTCTCTTGTTCATATATTCTTATCTGGATAAAATGACAAGGCAGAAAAACTCACCACAAAAAAAAAAAAAAAAAAAAGAACAAGAGGCAATACTGATAGCTAAGGACCTAATTAACAGAGACATTGGTAATATCTCAAACTAGAGTTCAGAATGACGATTCTCAAGGTGCTAGCTGGGCTAGAAAAAGGCATGGAAGATATTAGAGGAACCCTCCCTGGAGAAATAAAAGAACTAAAATCTAAACAAGTTGAAATTAAAAAAGGTATTAATGAGGTGCAATAAAAAATGGAGGCTCTTATTGGGATGACAAATGAGGCAGAAGAGAGAATTAGTGTTATAGAAGACCAAACAATGGAGAATAAAGAAACTGAGCAAAAGAGAGACAAATAACTACTAGACCACAAGGGGAGAATTCGAGAGATAAGTGATATCATAAGATGAAACAATATTAGAATAATTGGGATTCCAGAAGAAGAAAAAAGAGAGAGGGGGCAGAATGTATATTGGAGTGAATTATAGTAGAAAATTTCCCTAATATGACAAAGGGAATAAGCATCAAATCCAGGAGGCACAGAGGATCCCCCTCAAAATAAAAAAAAAAAAAAAATAGGTCCACACCCCATCATCTAATAGTAAAACTTACTGACAAAAAGAAAATTCTGAAAGCAGCTTGGTACAAGACGTCTGTAACATACAATGGTAAAACATTAGATTGGCAGCAGACATACTCACAGAGACCTACCAGGCCAGAAAGAACTCGCATGATATATTCAGAGCACTAAATGAGAAAAATATGCAGCCAAGAATACTATATCCAGCTAAACTATCACTGAAAATAGAAGGAGAGATAAAAAGCTTCCAGGACAAACAAAAATTAAAAGAATTTGTAAACATCAAAGCCCTACAGGAAATATTGAAAGAGATCCTCTAAGCAAATAGAGAGCTTAAAAGTAGTGAATCAGAAAGGAACAGAGACAATATACAGTAGTAGTCACCTTACAGGCAATACAATGGCACTAAATTCATATCTTTCAATAGTTACCCTGAATGTAAATGGGCTAAATGCCCCAATCAAAAGACACAGGTATCAGAATGGATAAAAAAAGCAAAACTCATCAATATTCATTTTAGACCCAAAGACACCTCCAGATTTAAAGTGAGGTAGTAGAAAACAATTTACCATGCTAACGGACATCAAAAGAAAGCTGGGGTGGCAATCCTTATATCAGATCAATTAGATTTTAAGCCAAAGACTATAATAAGAGATGAGGAAGGGCACTATATCACGCTTAAAGGGTCTGTCCAACAAGAAGATCTCACAATTTTAAATATCTATGCCCCTAACATGGGAGCAACTAACTATATAAACCAATTAATAACAAAATCAAAGAAACACATTGACAATAATACAATAATAGTGGGGGACATTAAAATCCCCCCTCACTAAATAGATCATCCAAGCAAAAAAATGACAAGGAAATAACAGTCTTAAATAATACACTGGGCCAGATGGACATCACAGATATATTCAGAACATTCCATCCCAAAGCAGCAGAATACACATTCTTCTCTAGTGCACATGGAACATTCTCCAGAATAGATCACACCCTGGGTCACAAATCAGGTCTCAACTGGTACCAAAAGACTGGGATCATTCCCTGCATATTTTCAGACCACAATGCTTTGAAAATAGAACTCAATGACAAGAGGAAAGTTGGAAAGAACTCAAATATATGGAGGCTAAAGAGCATCCTACTAAAGAATGAATGGGTCAATCAGAAAATTAAAGAAGAATTGAAAAAAATTCATAGAAACAAATGAAAATGAAAGCACAACTGTTCAAAATCTGTGGGACACAGCAGCGGCAGTGCTGAGAGGTAAGTATATAGTGATACAAACCTTTCTCAAGAAACAAGAAAGGTCTCATGTACATAACCTACCCATACAACTAAAGGAGATAGAGAAAGAAGAGCAAAGAAAGCCTAAACCTAGGAGGAGAAGAGAAATAATAAAGATCAGAGCAGAAATCAATGAAATCAAAACCAAAAGAACAGTAGAACAAATCAAAGAAATTAGGATCTGGTTCTTGGAAAGAATTAATGAGATTGATAAACTCCTGGCCAGACTTATCAAAAAGAAAAGAGAAAGGACTAAAATTAATAAAATCATGAGTGAAAGAGGAGAGATCACAAACAATACCAAAGAAATACAATTATAAGAACACATTGAACAAATATATGACAGCAAATTTGCCACTCTGTAAGAAATGGATGCATCCCTAGAGATGTGTAAACTACCAAAACTGAACCAGGAAGAAATAGAAAACCTGAACAGACCCATAACCAATAAGGAGATTGAAGCAGTAATCAAAATCTCCCAACAAACAAGAGCCGAGGGCCAGATGGCTTCACAGGGGAATTCTACAAAACATTTAAAGAAGAATTATTACCTATTCTCCTGAAACTGTTCCCAAAAATAGAAATGGAAGGAAAACTTCCAAACTCATTTTATGAGGCCAGTGTTACCTTGATCCCACAACCAGATAAAGACCCCATCAAAAAGGAGAATTACAGACCAATATCCTTGATGAACACAGATACAAAAATTCTTACCAAAATACTAGCCAATAAGATCCAACGGTACATTAAAATGATTATTCACCACAACCAAGTGGGATTTATTCCAGATCCACAATGTTGGTTCAACATTGACAAATCAATGTGATACAATGCATTAATAAAAGAAAGAACCAGAGACATATGATACTCTTAATAGATGATGAAAAAGCATTTGACAAAGCACAGCATCCTTTCTTGATCAAAACTCTTCACAGTGTAGGGATAGAAGGTACATACCTCAATGTCATCAAAACCATCTATGAAAAACCCACAGTGAATATCATTCTCCATGGGGAAAAATTGAGAGCTTTTCCCCTAATGTCAGGAACATGGCAGGGATGTCCACTATCACCACTGCTATTCAGCATAGTATTAGAATTCCTAGTCTCAGCAATCAGACAACAAAAGGAAATAAAAGCCATCTGAATCAGCAAGGAAGAAGTCAAACTATCACCTTTGCAGATGATATGATACTTTATGTGGAAAATCCAAAAGACTCCACACCAAAACTGTTAGAACTCATACAAGAATTTGGTAAAATGTCAGGATATAAAATCAATGCACAGAAGTCATTTCTATACACCAACAGCAAGACAGAAAAAAGAGAAATTAAGGAGTCAATCCCACTTACAATTGCACCCAAAACCATAAGATACCTAGGACTAAACCTAACCAAAGAGACAAAGAATGTATACTCAGAAAACAATAAAGTACTCATGAAAGAAATTGAAGAAGACATAAGGAAATGGAAAAATGTTTCATGCACATGGATTGGAAGAACAAATGTTGTAAAAATATCTATTCTACCTAAAGCAATCTACACATTTAATGCAATCCTTGTCAAAATACCACCTTTTTTTTTTTCAAAGAAATTTAACAAATAATGCTAAGATTTTTATGGAACCAGAAAAGACCCCAAATAGCCAGAGGAATGTTGGAAAAGAAAACCAAAGTTGGTGGCCTTACAATTCCAGACTTTAAGCTCTATTACAAAGCTGTCATCATCAAGACAGTATGGTAGTGGCACAAAAACAGACACATAGATCAATGGAACAGAATAGAGAGCCCAGAAATACACCCTCAGCTCTATGGTCAACTAGTCTTCAACAAAACAGGAAAGAATGTCCAATGCAAAATAAAGCAGTCTCTTCAACAAATGGTACTGGGAAAATTGGACAGCCACAAGCTGAAGAATGAAACTGGACCATTTCCTTACACCACACACAAAAATAGACTAAAAATGGATGAAAGACCTCAATGTTAGACAGAAATCCATCAAAATCCTTGAGCACAACACAGGTAGCAACCTTTTCAACTTCAGCCATAACAACTTCTTCCTAGATACATCACCACAGGCAAGGGAAGCAAGGGGAAAAATGATCTATTGGGACTTCATCAAGATCAAACCTTTTGTATAGCAAAGGAAACAGTCAACAAAACCAAAAGACAACCGACAGAATGGGAAAAGACATTTGTGAACGACATATCAGATAAAGGGCTAGTATCCAAAATCTACAAAGAACTTATCAAACTCAACACCCAAAGAACAAATAATCCAATCAAGAAATGGGCAGAGGACATGAACAGACATTTCTGCAAAGAAGACATCCAGATGGCCAACAGACACATGAAAAAGTGCTCCACATCACTCAGTGTCAGGGAAATACAAATCAAAACCACAATGAGATACCACCTCATACCAGTCAGAATGGCTAAAATTAAAGAGTCAGGAAATGACAGTTGTTGGCAAGGATGTGGAGAAAGGCGAACCCTCCTACATTGGTGGTGGGAATGCAAGCCGGTGCAGCCACTCTGGAAAACAGCATGGATATTCCTCAAAAAGTTGAAAATAGAGCAACCCTATGACCCAGCAATCACACTACTAGGTATCTACCCTAAAGATACAAATGTATTGGTCTGAAGGGGCATGTGCACCCAAATGTTTATAGCAGCAATGTTCACAATAGCCAAACTATGGAAGGAAGCTAGATGTCATTCATCAACATACAATATCATCATAATATCATCACAACATCACAATAGCCAAACTATGGAAAGAATCTAAATATCATTCATCAACTGATAAACGGATAAAGAAATTGTGGTGTATATATATATATATATAATGGAATACTATGCAGCCATCAAAAGAAATGAAATCTTGCCATTTGCAATGATGTGGAAGGAACTAGAGGGTATTATGCTGAGTGAAATAAGTCATTCAGAGTAATACAATTATCATATAATCTCCATGAAATGAGGAATTTAAGAGGCAGAGTGGGGGTTTAGGGGGAAAGGGATAGAAAAAAAGGAAACAAGATGGGATCATGAGGGAGACAAACCATAAGAGACTCTTAATCTCATAAAATGAACTGAGGGTTGCTGGGGGGAGGTGGGGTATGGAGAGGGTGGTTGGGTTATGGACATTGGGGAGGGTATGTGCTTTGGTGAGTGCTGTGAAATGTGTAAATCTGACAATTCACAGACTTGTACCCCTGGGGCAAATAATACATCATATGTTAATACAAGTAATTATTTTAAAAAATTATAGAAAAGCACAAATATGTATATCTTCCCATGTTAATAAAACACTGTTATGGCTAAAAAAAGAGAGAGAGAGGCCATGGGCTTTAGGTAAATGAGTGCTTAACATTAAAATTCTGGCAATTGTAATACTCGGACATCTGGTCACCTGCAAAAATGAAATTGGATAGTAATCCAGTTAAGATTGTCCTTGCAGACTGCTTATGGTCTTTATTTTTTATACAGTTTACAGAATATACTAATTAACCAAAGATAATTGCAATGGCAGAAACTTTACGTATGCCAGCATTAATTGTGTTTTTTGTTATTACAGTTTGTTTTTTGTTGTTGCTTTTTGGGCTTTTTGTTTGTTTTAAATAACACAGAGTGTGTAACCTTTATCATTTAACTCTACTTAAGTCCTTATACATTCACTTCAGATGCTTTAGGTTGTAATTGAAGTATAGTAATTAGCAAATGATGAGACTTATGAAACATTTTATGAAAACAGGACTTGACTCAACCAATATAAATGGGCACAACAAACTTGGGAGTAAGGTTCAACACCTTACCTGCCAAGATTATGACCCCAATTTAGAAGGACTCTGAACTCCACACTCAGAGGCAACTAACTGTCAGCGCAGGCTGTAGATTCCCCAGGGGTGTTTTCTTTCTTGCACAGTGTTTTAAGTGTTACTGAGTATATCAAAACATTTTTTTTTTAAAGCTTGTGGGTTTTTTTTTTAAAGATTTTATTTATTTATTTGACAGAGAGAGATCACAAGCAGGCAGAGAGGCAGGCTCCCCACAGAGCAGAGAGCCCGATACGGGGCTCGATCCCAGGACCCTGAGATCACGACCCTGAGCCAAAGGCAGAGGCTCAACCCACCGAGCCACCCAGGCGCCCCTGTCAAAAACATTTTTTAAAAATCAGGAGTTTTCACGTTAAAATTGACTCTTCCAGAATCCCTTTTAAAATCAACTCTTCCAGAATCCCTTTTAAAAATAATCACTCGTGGCAAAGGTCTGTGGCAAAAGTTACAATAACCACTTGCTTACATTTCGCTACTGAAACTCCATTTGTAACCTATTATTTCACTCATTTTGTTGCTTTCAGACAACTGTACTGGATTTTGCAATTCTTACTCTTTATACCACATTTTATAATGGCCATTTGAATTCTATAAATGATGGAAATGTTTTAAATTTTGAAATTTGGCCCTGAGATATTTTTCTAGAAAGTAAGTAATATGTATCAAAGTCAGCCCAACCATTTGATGAGGGAATCACAGTATTTACATATGGAAATCCAATACTTTCAGATGCACGGGTCAAATAAATACATATAATCTCTTCAGCTGTGCATAAATCTATTTTAGTGGAAAAAAAGATTTTTTAGAAAAAAATACGATAAGAAAAATCATGTTCATTTAGTAGTTCATATACAGTTTAGAATTTATAGTATAGAAAGAGACCTAAGTATTCAATATTTATTTATCAAAAGCATTGTAAGTCAAGCACTATGCAAGGGATTAGAATAAAGAAATGTAAAGATGCTAAAAATTACCTTTTTTGAAAAGCTGTGGTGAAGTTTTTAATTTTCTTTAGGAACTTCTATATCTGATTTTTCAAAATGTAAAATATTATTTGAGATTCTCATCCCAAACCTTAGGGGAATTCTCTTTATTGAGGCATCCCCCACCTCAAATGGCATTTTTTCTGTATGCGTTTATTACCTAGCAACCAAACCATAAAAACAAAACAAAACAACAACAACAAAACCTAATGTTAGATCTTAGATTGATAGCGTTTTTTTGCTAGCTGTAGTATAAAATATTTTTTATGATGAAATCCATAGAAATTTCCTGCACAACAACAAAGGATTTAAGAATTATTTGACCAGCTTGCTCACTTCAGGAAAGCACATTTCAGCTTTCAGGATTTCTGATTGATATTCTTTGAAGTGCTGAAAATACCATGCTAGTAAATGATACCCTAAAGACTAAAATCATTTTTTCATCTGTAGAACTATAGGCCAGCATGGTATAAACCTTCTTGTGACAGACTGACTACATCCCACTTGGCATCAAATGACAGCATCATTTCAGATGATGGTGGAAGCCTCAACAAGTAGAGCCAGTGAGAGACACTTACCAAGGGCAATGCTTTCCATTTGGCTTTCCTTAGATATGTGAAAAAAATCTGTGAAACTCTTTTATTTCAAAGAATGAATACCACTCTAAAATCTGTATTATAAGCTTAATGATAACATCAAACTTGAGAAGCAGTGTGCTCAGTAGTCAAGATCTTGGGCTCTGAAGACAGATTGGAAAAATTTGAATCAGGACTTTACATCCTAGCTGTGTGACCTTTGATGGGTTACCATTTAAACATTCTGTACTTCAGCATCCTCATTTGTAAAATGGAGATAATGATAACATCTATTTCATAAGGTTGTTTTGAGATTAAAATGGAATTAGGTAAAGCACTTAGAGTAGAGCAGAGTCAATAATCAACAGATAGTAGAATTACTGTGGAATTTATCTAACTTTCTGCAGAGAGAAAAATCTGAATGGGACCTTAGTCACGCTTAGTAACATGTCCATCTAATGTATTATGACTTCCTGCATCATTTCCAAGAGTGGTAGTTTGAAAAACTTTCTGAAGTCTCTAAATCTCCAGCTCCATTTTTCACTCTCATGAGTTGACCTTCTAGTCTGCTTTACTGAAATGATTGAGGCACTGTAAAGGGAAGTCTTTCAAAATGCTCTTTTCCATTTATAAATGCCTCTAGGACATTGTGTTCTTATTCTAATTGTGCTTTATATTTGGGAAGAACACTCCCCTTTTTTAAATCAAAACTAACTACCCTGCCTGTGTTCTTGATTTTATTTTCTCTCCCTCTGAGTTTAAGTTTTGACTCTATTAGCAATTCTATAGTCTATAATTGCTCCCCAACTCACCCATCTTATCCAGAGTGACTATATTTCAAGGACACTTTTTCTTGTCTAGTTGTTATACATCAATTAGCATGATTATTGTTTGGTATCTCCTATTAGTGACCCAATTTGGACAGTAAGTTTCAGGATGATCTTAGTATAGGCTAAAATATGCCTGTGCTTCCTTTTGGTTCCCAAACAATTAAATGTAAAGATTTGCATTTTTAACACTAAAACCAGATCCCCCTGTCATGATTCCTGCTTCCATTCTTCTCAGTCTTTTAAATAAATTATTTTTGTTCTCTAACGCATAAATGTAGACATTATCAAACTTGATATCCAACTTTCCTTTCTTTTTCTGTCCTCTCCTTTCTTTTTATTCTTCTCAGTATTTCAACCACTCTTTCTCTGCCTGAAAGTCTCCATTACATTTCTGTATATCCAAATACCCTACTGAATCATAGTTTGAAGTTCTTCCTTGAATATCTTCTTATATATACTATGCCTTCTCTTCAAATCCAAATCAGGTTTTCAGGTTTTTTTAAATAGAGAATAAACAGATAAGCTGCTACCTGGTCTCTGATGTCATCCTTTTTGAATTCACTTTCATTTTATTGCCTGAATAATTTCCCTAAAGCTCAGATTGCATAGAAAAAAATATTACTGAAAATTCATCCTGATATTTAGGTCCTTAATAATATGGCTCAAACCAATTTTCAAATGTTTCATTGTAGACTCACATCTGCTAGGACTCAGTTTTATTCTGTAGTATTTGAATATACAGTTTTCTTTTGTTAAACATAAATGAGTTTTGGGAAGAAGCTAACTAGGAGAAGTATTTTACAGATGCTTAAAATAAAACATTTGTGAATCTTGAGATTTTGGATCTAGAAAATGGACAAAGGCAGGGAGTCTGAACAATTAAAACCCAGAGCTTTGAGGAATGGACACTGAGATTTTATAAATTGTAGTATTGATAGATTGAGTCCTTTTGTACTGTTGAACAATGTGAACATGCCAAATTATGTATAGGTTTTTTCTGGATGACATGTTAGAACAGTCTAGTCAGAACAGTTAATCATATTTCTTGATATTTCTTTATGATTTGACATAATGCCCTCTCATTTTCTCAGGTGAATTTCAAGATACCATAAATACTTTTCACTTTTCTCTTAGCTTATTGGCTTCATTGCTAGTGTTTTCTTCCCCCAGAATTCAATTCTGGTTCTCTGTTCTGTTCCCAAATTGTGACTCAAGATAATCCCAGCAAGTCTCATGGTTTAAGTAGAATCCACATAATAAAGACTCCAGGATTAACAATGATAGCCCTGATTTCTGTCCTGAGATCCAGAATAATAGTCAATTGCTTTCTCAACATTTCCCCTTGATGTCTAATAAGCTTTTCAAAACTAACAGATTATGTAAAAAATAGTGCTAATTATGCTACACTTGCCAAACAAGCACACAAAAATCTTTCTTTATGTGGTAGTTTCATTTAGTAAATATTTCTACCTCAATTTGGTTTTTATAGATTAAAAATCCATGATTGACTCTTGATTTCTCTTTCCCATGACTCCACATCCTATTCAGACTAAAAATTCCTAAAAGAGCTACCTTCAAAATACAAATCAAATACCAAACATTGTTATTTCCCTAAGTATAAACCATTATCCTCTTGTGTGGAGTACTATTCCCTCATGCGTACTCTTATCCCCTTAGAATCTATTTCTCACATACCAGCTACAATTTTTAAAATATATGTAAGATTATATCACTTTCTGAGGTGTCTGGGTAGCTCAGTTAGTTAAGTATCTGCCTTTGGCTCAGGTCATGACCCCCAGGCTCTGGGATCGAGCCCTGCATCAGGCTCTGGGATCGAGCCCTGCATCAGGCTCCCTGCTCAGTGGGGAGACTGCTTCTCCCTCTCTTCCCTGCTCCTGCTCTCTCAATCTCTTTCTTTCAATCTCTCTATCTTTGTCTCTCTCTCAAATAAATAAAACCTTAAAAAAAGATTATATCATATCCCTGTTCAAGGACTTGAAAGACTTCACTACACAATTAGATTAAAAGTCAGCCTCCTTCCTGTGCTTTTCAAGGCCCTACCTCACCTTACTCTATGTCCTTTTGAATTTTTCCCCCTGTAACTTTCCCCTAAATCATTCTGCTTCCCCTACAACTGTGTTATTGTTGCTCCTTAACCACATAAAGTTGTTTGCTTCTTCAGAGTTTCCATTATTATCTCTTCCTTTTGCCTGGAGAGCCTTTCATTCATATCTTCTCTGTCTGCTCCATTGTTTCATTCAGATCTTTGCTCAGATATCTTCTTCCTCTAAGAATTATTTTACTGTATTAAAAGTCATTATCCTCCATTACTCTGTAATTCTATTTTTTTTTGTTTTATATAGAACTCATTATAACCTGGCATTTTTCCATGTATTTATTTGTATTTCAATAAAATATATTTTCTATGTGGAATTTTATTGATTTTAGTCCAAATATTATCAACAGTACTGATAACTAATGCCTAGCACAGACTAGGTACCTAACAAACACCATTTGAACAAATGTGAAGTGAACTTTGGGCAGTAGGATTTTATTAATCTGTATCTTGGTGTTATCATGAAATCTATGTTCTACAAAGGACCATGTCTCACTTAGTTGGAATCTCCTAAAATACTTAAAATTTGAGTTGAGGCAATGTTTATAAAAATTGTTGAATCTAGGGGTTAGAAGAAGCCAAAAATGATTAACATCTCCTATGTTACTAGAATTATTTTTTTGCATCATCTTCTATGCTCATATTTGAATAATTTCATTCTTGGGGCCCACTATATCCCAAAGCAGTCTTAACTGTTAGAAAATTATTCTGTATTTTCAGTTATTCACTTACCAATTACATACTTAACCATGTAGGCTCTGGATCCCATTGGTTTCAATGTATTGGTCTTAATTTATCTTAAAAATGTTTCTCTAAAAAAACGTTTCTCTAATTACAGGTAAACATTATATTTCTGTACTTTGGTTAAGAAAGCCTCTTATTTAAAAAAATAAATTTCTATATTTCCCACAAGGCACAGAATGGTTAGCTAAAGCTATTTTAGCATAGGGCACCTGACATTTTTACTCAGGCGCACTTGACATGGCTCCCAAAATAATCTTCAGCATTAGAATTCAGGCTGTTTTGGTTTCTTATATTTCCTTCTTTTTAAACAATAATGTGCAGAACAGACATCCTACATCATCTCTGAGCTTCACACTCTCTTCTTCCTTACTCTTAAACTATACTTCCTCAACCCATCTCTAAGGTTCAGGCATTTCCAACATACCCTCAGGATAGAAGTCAGAATGAGAGCAAGAGCCAGTGATGTCTCTTGCACATATTATTTGGTTATAAAGTTTAATAGTTACATTTTGTCATGTGAAAAAAATCCTCTGTGTCAAAACAGCTATAATTAGCTTGGCCCTTCAAACCATCCTCCTCTATTACTGGCAATGAACAAAATATGCAATTATATTAACATAAGATAAAAGGCCTTTCAGCATCTCACCCAAACCTTCTATTTTTATCTTCTGCACACTATCATTCCATGCCCTGATGACATATACTGCTCCCTTTCATTCCCTAAACTTTTTCATGGACTTTTGATATCCCTTTACCTCCTGCTTTTGGTCACAACAAACTCAAAGGCCAGTCCTAGAGAGGCTTTCTAACTACCAAGAAAGTTGATTATTCTCTGTGCTGCTAAATAATTTTATTTTGTATATACCTCCACTATGGCACTCTTCACATTGTGTTGTGATCCTTGATCTTTATATCTGTCATTCTTCTAGCATGTAGGGCATGCTAAGGCCTATGTCCATGGTCAGATAGAGATATGACAACATTGAGAATATACAGTTGTGAATTACATTGCAATGTACTCACTGAAATTGACATCCAAGATGGGTCTCCAATTTTGGGGTGTCTGCAAATAGCAAAGTTTAGGTAGATCCACATCTACTGTCTTTTGCAAATCACAGCTATTCTGGGCCAATCTTGGTATAAATTACTACAAAAACATACCACAGGAGCTTCTTCCAACTGATAGGGATCATAGTTTGATTCTCTTGGCACATGGTATATATTAAATTGCTATGTACGGATTTTGGAATTGTATTGGGGTTCCTCTTACTCCTTTACTACTTAAATGGAAGAAGATCATCTTAATATCTCCCGGTGAGTAGAAATGTAATTAAGATTTTTTTCTACTTTATTCTTTTCCTCATTTCATTCTCTCCTTATTCTAAATCAGAGAGTACAACTAAATATAGTGTGATTCAGAGTCCTGCTACAGAGTCCTAATATCTGAGTGTCAGATATTAGGACAGTTTCTCATTTGAGTCAAAAAAATAATAAGTTTTTCATTCTTTTACACATTTATTCATTCTCTGAGCACCTTTACGTTTTGGGTTCTATGAGAAGACAAAATCACTGACCTCCTGGAAATTTTATTTAAATAAATCCACAGTTATTAAGGTTTATGAACCATAATCATCAATCAACTACTATAAGTAGTCTTGGAAATGTCCCAGAATCCTAGAATTCTCATGATTTATGGCAGAGATTGGATGCCTTATTAATTTTTTTCAAAAAAAATCTTTTTGGGGCACCTGGGTGGCTCAGTGGGTTAAAGCCTCTGTCTTCGGCTCAGGTCATGATCCCAGGGTCCTGGGATTGAGCCCCGCATCAGGCTCTCTGCTCAGCGGGGAGCCTGCTTCCTCCTCTCTCGCTGCCTGCTTCTCTGCCTACTTGTGATCTCTGTCAAATAAATCTTTTTAAAAAATCTTTTTTTTCCCCCTGGGTATATAACTGAATTATACTTCCCAAACTCTCTTGTGGGTAGGCATGGCTGCAGACTAAATTCTCTATAATGGAATATGAGATGTTAATATATATCACTTACAAACTTGATACATGAAAATATCCTATATTGGACACACTATAATCTTTCACTTTTTGCCAGATTGATGCAGGGAAGCACAGTGACACTGGGACATTTGAAGCCAAAATCTTGTAGATGATAAAGTCATTATGTGCAAAGAGTGTAGGTCCCCGAATCAGCCCTTGGAATCAGCCCTAGGAATTAGCCCTTGCAATGGTCAGAATTGAACCATTTTGTCAAGGTTTTATATTTTCATGATCTTATTTTTGGCTGTCCTTATTATTTATATTTTATTCTATTCAGCTTTATATTTCCTTTGTATTTGTGTTAAAAAAAAAAAGTATGCTTAATGGTCCACTGAGACAATTTGTGAAAACGGGAAAACAAGATTCTAAATCTTGTTCTAGTGTTGGGATCTGATAAATCTAATGATGAATGATTGTACAATTGTATGAATATACTGAAATCTACTGAATTGAATAATTTTAGAAGTAAAATTTATGGTATGAGAATTATATCTCAATAAAGTTCTTATATAAAAATTTATGATGAAGTATAATCTTGATTTATTTCTACACTACTGCACTACTGCACTACTGCTACAAGGGACATGTATACAAAAAATGCCATTTTTATAATGAGCTGCTTATAGATGTGTACTGCATTGCTGAGGTGCTAATTCAAAATAGTCTTATTTCACTATATACTGTATGTGTGAAACAACTTAAAAATACAACATCTCCAGAAAAATTAAAACAACATTTAACTATAAGACACACAAGAATTTGACATTTAAAAGTGTTTATTTCTTAATGGTTTGTTAGAATATCAAAGCAAACACAGTAAAGCTCTTACTAAAAAAAATAAAATAAAATAAAATTCAGTGAAAAGTACCAAATGTAAGTTATTTACTACCAGAACATATTCCCCAGAATGCTAAAAGCCAAATCCTTGATGAGAAATTAATAATATGATCATATGAAATTATAAAGAGCAAACTGCTTAGGATGAGAAGAGTATGATAAATTGAAGTTTTCTCTCAAACAGTAGGCTAGGTCAACATTTTGTGACGTATTACATGATACTTGCATATAATCTAAGAAAATTTGCATAATAACTGGAAAAAACAATAGTTTCTCTATCTAGGTTGAGTCAACAGATTTCATCAATAAACATGATATTACTATTACTACTTTTAACAAGCTAACTTTAAAATCTATTAATATTATATACCTAGGTATAGTTTTAAAAATATTTTTCATAGTGTTCTTTGAAATTCCTGGATCTGAGGAATAGTGTCTTTCATTAATTTCAGAAAATTCTCAATCATTAACATTTCAAATATTTCCTTTCCATTTTCTCCTTTTTTTCCTTTTAATATCCCAATTATGTATATACATATTAAATCTTTTGAAAATTTTCCACAGGTCTTGTGGTTGTTCTGTTTTTGTACATTCTGTTCTTCCTCATTGCATTTCAGTTCAGGGAGTTTTTGTTGACTTATTGTCAAGTTCTCTGATTGTCTACCAGATTGTGTCCAGTCTACAAATGAATACTTCAAGGGCATTCTTCATTTCTGTAACAATTAAAATTTTTCCTGGTTTTATTGACATATAATTGACATCCATCACTGTGCAGGGAGTAAAGCATAATGATTTGACTTAAATATATTATGAAAATATTATCACAATAAGTTTAGTTAGTATTCATCATCTTATATAAATCTTATATACACAATATAAAGAGAAAAAAAAGTCCTTGTGATGAGAACTTGGGATTTTCTCTCTCAACTTTCATATCCTACAATGGTGTTAATTATAGTCATGTGCTGTATATTACACCCTTAGTGCTTACTTATCTCAAAAATTGAAGTGTGTACCTTTCACCATCTTTCTCTAGTTCCCCTTTCCCTAGCCACCACCCTGGTAAACGCAATCTGATCTACTTCTGTGAGTTTATTTTTATTTGTTTTTCTTCTTCTTTTTCTAAGATTTCACCCATAAGTGAGATCCTACAGTAATTGTCTTTTTCTGTCTGACTTACTTCACTTAGCATAGTGCCTTCAAGTTCTGTCCATGTTTTCACAAATAGCAGGATTTTGTCAGTTTTTGTGGATGAATAAGATTCCATTGTGTGTGTGGATATATGTGTGTATGTGTACACACACACACACATATATCCACACACACACACACACACACCAGATATATTATTCATTAATTCATTGAGGGACACAGGTTATTTTCATGTCTTGGCTACTGTAAAATTGTACTGCTAAGAACATGAACATGTGGACATCTTTTAGGGTTGGTGTTCTCATTTCATTTCATTTAATTACTCATTTCATCTGGCTATATTCCCAGAAATATAATTGCTGGATCATATGGAAGTTTTGCTTTTAAATTTTTCAGGGTCCTCCATACTGTTTTCCATAGTGACTATATTAATTTACAAACCCACAAATAATGCACAAGTGTTCCCTTTCTTCCACATCTATGTCAGCAATGGTATCTATTTTTTTTTTTTTTTCTGATGATGGCCATTCTAACAGATGTGAGGTAATATCTCACTGTGTTTTGATTTACATTTCACTAATGACTTAGTAATCTCAGCTGTCTTTGCGTGTACCTATTGGTTTTTCATAAATCTCCTTTAGCAAAATACCTATTCAGATCTTTTGTTCATTTTTTTTATTTGGGATTTCTTTTCCTATTGAGGTGTATATATTCTTTATATATTTTGGATATTAACCATTTATCAGATATATGATTTGAGAAATACTTTTTTTTTTCTCATTCCATGGGTAGTCCTTTAGCTTTGCTGATTATTTATTTTGCTGTGCAGAAACTTTTTAATTTGATAGAGTGCCACATTTTCTGTTTTTTATTTTGTTGCTTGTGCTTTGGAGATCATATTCACAAAATCATTGCCAAGACCCATGTCAAGGAATTTTTTTTGTTTTCTTCTACAATAACATGGTTTAAGGTCTTTTATTTAAGCCTTTAATCCATTTGAATTTTTATGATGGTATAAGATACCACATACTGTATAAGATGCAGGTTTAGGGGGCGCCTGGGTGGCTCAGTTGGTTAAGCGACTGCCTTCGGCTCAGGTCATGATCCTGGAGTCCCAGGATCGAGTCCCACATCGGGCTCCCAGCTCCATGGGGAGTCTGCTTCTCCCTCTGACCTTCTCCCCTCTCGTGCTCTCTCTCTCTCAAATAAATAAATAAAAAATCTTTAAAAAAAAAAAGATGTAGGTTTAGTTGCACTCTTTTACATGTGAATATATAATCTTCCTGGCACCATTAATTGAAGAGAAACTCTTTTCCATTGTGTATTCTTGGCTTAATTGTTAAATATCAGTTTACTATGTATGCTTGGGATTAATTTAGGTTCTTGATTCTGTTTGATTCATCCATTTTCTCAGAGTTTTGATGACGTTAGTTTTATAGCAAAGTTTGAAATCAAAGTGTGATGGCTCCCACTTTGCTCTTTCTCAGGATTTCTTTGGCTATTTGGGTTTTTTTTGTTGTTGTTTTTGTTTGTTTGTTTGTTTTGTTTTGTTTTTTGTTCCATATAAATTCTAGGACTATTTCTTTCCTCCTTCTGGAAAAAAAAATTGTAAACTTGAGAGGGATTGGATTGAATCCATAGAAGGCTTTTGGTAGTATGGGTATTTTAATGACATAAATTTTTTCAATACATGAACACAGAATATATTTACATTTTTTTCTGTCTTCAATTTCTTGTATTAATGTCTTATGGTTTTCAAATTAGGGAACTTTCACCTCCTTATTTAAATTAATCTTAAAGCATTTTATTGTTTTCCATACTGTTGTAAATGGGATAGTGTTATTTATTTTTTCAGATAATTTGTTGTTAAGTTATAGAAACACTACCAATATGTGTATGTTAATTTTGTATCCTACAACTTTACTGAATTTACTGATTAGATATAAGAAAATTTTGGTGGAGTCGTTAGGGTTTTTTAATGTATAAAATGATTTCATTAATATATAAAACAAATAGAAAAATTATTTCCTCCTTTCCAATCGTAATTTCTTTTATTTTTTGCCTGCTTGCTCTGGTAAGGATATCTAGTACTATTTGAGTAAGAGCGGTAAGACTGGACATCCTTGTATTGTTCCTAATGTTAGAAAACAAACTCAAACTTTCACCATAGAGTATTATATTACCTGTGGGCTTATTATATATAAACTTTATTATATTGAGGTTATTCTATACATAATTTGTTAATTTTTTTTATCATGAATGGATGTTCAGTTTTATCAAATGTTTTTTTTGGGGGGGTGTGTCTATTGTTATGGTCCTAGGATTTTTTTTTAATAATATAATGTATCACATTGATTTATATATGTCAAACCATGCTTCTATCCCGGGAATAAATCCAACTTGATCATGGTAAATAATTTTTTTCTCAATGTGCTGCTGAATTTGGTTTGCTTGTATTTTATTCAGAATGTTTACACCTGTATTCATCAAGGATATTGGTTTTCTTTCCTGGTAGTGACATTTTCTAGCTTTGGTCATAGGGTGATGTTGGCCTTCTAAAATGACTTTGGAAATGTTCTTCCTTTTTTATGTTTGGAAGAGTCTAAGAAGGATTGACATTAATTCTTCTTTAAATGTTTGGCAAAATTAGGGGCACGTGAGTGGTTCAGTGGGTTAAGCCTCCGCCTTCAGCTCAGGTAATGATCTCAGGATCCTGGGATGAGTCCCACATCAGGCTTTCTGCTTGGCAGGGAGCCTGCTTCCTCCTCTCTCTCTGCCTGCCCCTGTGCCTGCTTGTGATCTCTCTCTCTGTCAAATAAATAAATAAAAATCTTTTTAAAAATGTTTGGCAAAATTGACCATGCAGTCATCCGATTTCTCTTCATTGGAAGATTTTTGATTAGTTATTCCATTTCCTTATAGTAATTGGTATATGGAGATTTTGTATTTCTTTTTGATGTAGTCTTTGTAGTTTTTATATTTCTAAAAATGTTACAATTTTGTTTAGCTTGTCCACTTTGTTGGCATATAGTTGTTTAGAGGACCTATTATGATCCTTTATATTTCTGTGCTCTTAGTTGTAGGGTCTCCTTTTTCACTTATAATTTTGTTGATATGAGTTATCTTTGTTTTCCCTTGGTTAGTCTAGGTGAAGTTGTGTCAATTTTATCTTCTCAAAGATCCAACTTTTAGTTTGATTCATCCTTTCTATTTTTTTTCTGATTTCTATCTCATTTATTTCTACTCTAATCTTCACTATTTTCTACATTTTGCTGACTTTGGGCTCCATTTATTCTTCTCAGTCCTTAAGGTGTACAGTTAGGTTGTTTATTTGTCATCTTCTTAATATAGGAGTTTATTGCTATGAACTCTCTTAGAACTGCTTTTTCTGGATCACATAAGTTTTGGTATGTTGTGTTTCCATTTTTATTTGTCTAAATATACTTTTTATTTCCCCTTTAATTTATACGTTGATCCAACCATTGTTCAGAAAAGCTTTTTAATTTCCCTGTATTCATGAATTTTCCAGTTTTCTTCTTGGTTTTGATTATTAGTTTCATACCATTGTTGTCAGAGAATATACTCAGTATGATTTCCATCTTATTGAATTTGCTAAGATTGTTTTGTGGCCTAATATGTGGCCTGTCATAACAAATGTTCCATGTAAACTTGAAAAGAATGTGAATTCTACTATTGTCAGATAGAATGTTCTGCATATGTTTATTGGATCAATTTGGGCTATAATGTTGAAATCCAGTTTCCCTTGATTTTCCTATTGATTTTCTGTCTGGATAACTTCCATTGTTTAGAGTGGGGCACTAAAGTCCCCAACTATTATTATATTGATGTTTATTTCTCTTAACTCTTTTAGTTTTCCTTTATGTATTTAAAAGCTTTGATATTGGGTGCATGTATACTTACAATTGTTAAATATCTTTATGTATTAACTCCTTTACATTATATAAATGACATTGTCTCTTTTTATCATTTTGTGCTTATAGTCTATTTGTCTGATAGAAATATAATTACCACTATTGATTTCTTTTTGTTTTTTTGTTCCCATTAGTTTGAAATCTTTTCCCATCCCTTCATTCTCAGTATGTGTGTTTTTAAGGCTAAAGTGTTTATTATAAGCAGTATATTTTTGAATTTTTAAAATTTTTTCAGGGTTCCAAGATCCATTGTTTATGCATCATACCCAGTGTTCCATGCAACGTGCCCTCCTTAATACCCAGCACCAGGCTCACTCAAACCCCCGCCCCTCCCCTCCAAAACCCCCAGTTTGATTCTCAGTGTTCACAGTCTCTCGTGGTTTATCTCCCCCTCCAATTTCCCTCAACTCACTTCTCTCCTTCTCCCAGTGTCCTCCATGTTATTCCTTATGTTTCACAAGTAGGTGAAACCATATGATAATTGACTCTCTCTGCTTGACTTATTTCACTCAGTGTAATCTTCTCCAGTGTTGTCCATGTTGATACAAAAGTTGGGTATTCATTCTTCCTGGTGGAGGTGTAATACTCCATTGTATATATGGACCATATCTTCTTTTATCCATTCGTCCATTGAAGGGCATCTTGACTCTTTCCACAGTTTAGCAACTGTGGCCATTGCTGCTTTGAACATTGGGATACAGATGGCTCCTCTTTTCACTAAATCTATATCTTGGGGTAAATACCCAGTAGTGCAATTGTAGGGTCATAGGGAAGCTCTATTTTTAGTTTCTTTTTTTTTTTAATAAATGCTTTTTTAAAAGATTTTATTTATTTATTTGACAGACAGAGAGATCACAAGTAGGCAGAGAGGCAGGTGTCGGGGGGGAGCAGGCTCCCCACTGAGCAGAGAGCCCGATATGGGACTCTATCCCAGGACCCTGAGATCATGACCTGAGCTGAAGGCATCGGCTTAACCCACTGAGCCACCCAGGTACCCCTATTTTTAGTTTCTTAAGGTATCTCCACACTGTTTTCCAAAGTGGTTGAACTTGCACTCCCACCAACAGTGTAAGAGGGTTCCCCTTTCTCCACATCCTCTCCAACACTTGTTGTTTACTGTCTTGTTGATTTTTGCCATTCTAACTGGTATGATTTTTGCCATTCTAACTGGTACCTCAGTGTGGTTTTGATTTGAATCTCCCTGATGGTTAAAGATGATGAAAATGTTTTCATGTGTGTATTAGCCATTTGTATGTCTTCTTTGGAGAAGTGTCTGTTCTTGTCTTCTGCCAATTTTTTGATGTGATTATCTGTCTTATGTGGGTTGAGTTTGAGGAGTTCGTTATATATCTTGGATATCAGCCTTTTGTCTGTAGTGTCATTTGCGAATATCTTCTCCCATTCCATGGGTTGCCTTTTTGTTTTATTGACTGTTTCCTTTGCTGTACAGAAGCTTTTTATCTTGAGGAAATCCCAGAAGTTCATTTTCACTTTTGTTTCCTTTGTCTTTAGATACATATCTTGAAGTTGCTGTGGTCGATGTTGAAGAGATTACTGTCTATGTTGTCCTCTAGGATTCTGATGGATTCCTGCCTCACAATGAGGTCTTTTATCCATTTCAAGTTTATCTTTGTGTATGGTATAAGAGAATGGTCGAGTTTCATTCTTCAATATGTAGCTGTCCAACTTTCCTAGCACCATTTATTGAAGAGACTGTCCTTTTTCCACTGTAGATTTGTTCCTGCTTTCTCAAAGATTATTTGACCATAGAGTTGAAGGTCCCTAAGTGGGCTCTCTACTCTGTTCCACTGGTCTGTGTTTGTTTTTCTGCCAGTACCATGCTGTCTTGGTGATCACAGCTTTGTAGTAAAGCTTGAAATCGGACAACGTGATGCCCCAAGTTTTGTTTTCCTTTTCAACATTTCCTTAGCAATTCGGGATCTCTTCTGGTTCCATACAAATTTTAGGATTGTTTGTTCTAGCTCTTTGAAAAATGCCAGTGGAATTTTGATCAGGATGGCATTGAAAGTATAGATTTCTCTAGGTGGTATAGACATCTTGACAATGTTTATTCTTCTGATCCATGAGCATGGAATGGTCTTTCATCTTTTTGTGTCTTCTTCAATTTCTTTCATGAGTGTTTGTAGTTCTCAAGTACAGATCCATTACCTCTTTGGTTAGGTTTATTCCCAGGTATCTTATGGCTCTTGGTGCTATAGTAAATGAAAGTGATTCTCTAGTTTCCCTTTCTATATTTTCATTGTTAGTGTATAAAAAAACAACTGATTTTTGTACATTGATTTGTATCCTCCCACATTACTGAATTGTTGTATGAGTTCTAGTAGTTTGGGGGTGGAGTCTTTTGGGTTTTCCACATAAAGTATCATGTCATCTGTGAAAAGAGGGAGTTTGACTTCTTCTTTGCCAATTTGAATACTTTTCATTTCTTTGTTTTGTCTGATTCCTGTTGCTAGGACTTCTAGTACTATGTTGAACAACAATGGCGAGAGTGGACATCCTTATCGTGTTCCTGATCTCAAAGGGCAGGCTGTCAGTTTTTCCCCATTGAGAATTATATTCGCTGTTGGTTTTTCATAGACAGATTTTATAAAGTTGAGGAATGTTCCCTCTATCCCTATGCTTTGAAGCGTTTTAATCAGGAATGGAAGTTGTCTTGTCAAATGCTTTTTCTGCATCAATTGAGAGGACCATGTGGTTCTTCCCTTTCTTTTATTGATTTGTTCTGTCACATTGATTGATTTGCAAATGTTGAACCATCCTTGCAACCCAAGGATAAATCCCACCTGGTCATGGTGTATAATCTTTTTAATGTACTGTTGAATCCTATTATCTAGAGCTTGTTGAGAATCTTGGCTTCCATATTCATCAGTGATACTGGTCTGAAATTCTCCTTCTTGGTGGGGTCTTTTTCTGGTTTGGAGATCAGGGTAATACTGGCTTCATAGAAAGAATCTGGAGGTTTTCCTTCTGTTTCTATTTTTTGAAACAGCTTCAGGAGAATAGGTATTATTTCTTTGAATGTTTGGTAGAATTTTCCAGGGAACACATCAGGTCCTGGTCCCTTGTTTGTTGGGAAGTTTTTGATCACTGCTTCAGTATTGTTACTAGATATTGTCTATTCAAGTTGTCAATTTCTTCCTGATTCAGTTTTGGTGTTTTATAGGTTTCCAGGAATTCATCCATTTCTTCTAGGTTGGTTAACTTATTGTCATATAACTGTTGATAATAACTTCTGATGATTGTTTCTTTTTTTTTTTTTTTTTGGTGTTAGTCATGATGTCTCCCTTTTCATTCATAATTTTATTCATTTGAGTCCTCCCTCATCTCTTTTGGATTAGTTTGGCCAGTGGTTTATTTATCTTATTGATTTTCAAAAAACCAGCATCTAGTTTCATTGATATATTCTACTGTATCTCTAGTTTCTATCTCATTGATCTCTGCTCTGATCTTGATTATTACCTTTCTTGTGTGTGGGGTTGGCTTAATTTGCTGTTAATTTTCCAGTTCTTTAAGGTGTAAAGACAGATGGTGTATCTGGATTTTTCAATTTTTTTGAGTGAGGCTTGGGTGGCCATGTATTTCCCCCTTAGGACCGCTTTTGCCATATCCCATAGGTTTTGGACTGATGTGTCTTCATTCTCATTGGTTTCCTTGAATTGTTTAAGTTCTTCTTTGATTTACAGGTTAATCCAAACATTCTTAAGCAGAGTGGTCTTTAGCTTACAAGTGTTTGAATTCCTTCCAGACTTGTTCTTGTGGTTGAGTTCCAATTTCAAAGCATTGTGGTCTGAGAATAATCTAAATCTTTTGGTACTAGTTGAGCCCTGATTTGTGACCCAGTATGTGATCTATTCTGAAGAAAGTTCCATGTGCACTCGAGAAGAATGAGTATTCTGTTGCTTTAGGGTAGAATATTCTGTATATATTTATGAGGTCCATCTGGTCCAATGTCTCATTCAATGTTCTTGTTTCTTTATTGGTTATCTTCTTGGATAACCTATTACTGAGAGTGGCATGTTAAGATCCCCTACTATTAATGTATTCATATCAATGTGACTCTTTATCTTGATTAACAGTTGGCTTATGTTGTTGGCTGCTCCTATATTGGGGGCATAAATATTTACAATTGTTAGATCTTCTTGGTGGATAGACCCTTTAAGAATGATGTAGTGCTGGGGTGCCTGTGTGGCTCAGTTGGGTAAGCAATTGCCTTCGGCTCAGGTCAAGATCCTAGAGTCCCAGGATCTAGTCCCACATTGGACTCCCTGCTTGGTGGGGAGTCTGCTTCCCCTTCTGACCTCTCCCCACTTCCCTCTGATGTTCTCTCCTCTCATTCTCTCTCTCAAATAAACAAATAAAATATTAAAAAAAAAAGAATGATGTAGTGTCCTTCTTTATCTCTGACTACAGTCTTTAGTTTAAAATCTAATATATCTGACATGAGAATTACTACCCAGCTTTCTTTTGAGGCCCATTGGCATGAAAGATGTCTTTCCATCCCTTCACTTTCAGTCTGGATGTATTTTTAGGTTGAAAATGGGAAATTGGAAGGGGAGTTAAACCATGAGAGACTATGGACTCTGAAAAACATTCTGAGGGTTTTGAAGGGGCGGGAGGTGGGAGGTTGGGGGAGACAGGTGGTGGGTTTTATGGAGGGCACGTATTGCATGGAGCACTGGGTGTGGTGCATAAACAATGAATTCTGTTATACTGAAAAGAAATTAAATAAATATTGTTTTTTAAAAGAAAGAAAATGGGTCTCTTATAGACAGCATATGAACAGGTCCTGTCGTTTTATCCAATCTGCAACCCTGTTCCATTTTATGGGAGTGCTTATGCCATTCATGTTAAGAGTGATTATTGAAAGATATATTTTTATTGACATCATGTTGCCTGTGAAGTCCTTGTTTCTATAGATTCTCTCTGTAAATTTCTGTTCTATGATACTCTTGGGTTCTTTCTTTTATAGATCCCTCCTCCCTTAATATTTCTTGTAGAGCTGGCTTGGTGGTCACACACTCTTTTAAATCTTGCTGGTCTTGGAAGCTCTTTATCTCTCCATCCATTTTGAATGTCAGTTTTGCTGGATAAAGTATTCTTGGCTGCATGTTCTTCTCATTTAGTGCCCTGATTATGTATTGCAAGCCCTTTCTGGTTTGCCATGTTTCAATGGACTGGTCTGATGTTATTCTAATGGGTATTCTTCTCTATATAAAGAATTTTTTCCCCTTAGTTGCTCTCAGAAGTTCTTTCAAAAATTATGATTTGTCAGTTTCACAATCAAGTGTCTTGAGGTCTTTCTAGATTCACTGATCTTGGGGGGTGATCTTTCTGCCTCTAGAGCACAAATGCTGGTTCCATTCCCCAGACTGGGAAAATTTTCATTTATAATTTGTTCAACTATATCTTCTAGTCTTCTGTCTTTTCCACCCCCTCAGGGACCCCAATAATTCTGACATGGAAATGTTTCATGGCATCATTTATTTCCCTAATTCTGTTTTCATGGCTTCTAAGTTGTTTCTTCCATGCCTCCTCCTGATTCTTTTTCTCTATCAGTTTGTCCTCTAGATTACTAATTCTATCTTCTGCCTCAGTTACCCTACCTCTTAGAGTATTTAGATTATATTGGATCTCATTGGTAGCATTTTTAACTTCTTCCCAGGTGGCTTTCACTTTTTCCCTTAGAGATTCTATGTTGTCACTAATGGTTTTCTCCAACCTAGCCATTGCCTGGATAATTGTTACCCTGAATTCCCTTTTTGACATACTGTTTATGTCCATATTTAATAGTTCTGATGGAGAGGGCACAGTTTCTGAATTTTTCCTCTTTTGGGTGTTCCTCCTCCTAGTCATTTTGGTGATAGGTGATTGAGGGGATGTATAGTTGAATATATCAACCACGATCCAGGCAAATTGCACCCTGGAAGGCTTTGGAGCAATCAGAAGTCACCACCAAAAAGAAAGAAAAAAGAAAAAAAGAGAGAGACAGAAAGAGAGAGAGAGAGAGAGAGAGAAGACCCAGCCAGAATGAGCCCCCAAATTAATACTTATAGGTATAAAAACAAAAACAGACAAACAAAAAGATGAAAAAAAGTAAATGACAAGGAAAAAAAAAGAACCCAGTCAAAATGAACCCCAAGTATAAACTTTATATAATACCAGAACAAAGCAAACACACAGAAACACTGACAGAAGAAAAATATGGAAGGGTGGTTATAAATCTTCAATGTAGGTGAGGAAGGTTATTTTGATTCTTCCTGGGTGTATCTTGATATCTTTGTTAAAGGACTCAACTTTCCAGAGATAAAGGGAGATTAAAACTGGTTTATATATAGGGGTAGTATTGATTAGAGAAAGAGGATTACCTTGAAGATTATATCTATATGTATATTTTTTAAAATGTAGAAAAGAAAAAGAAGAACACAGGTATATGTATGAAAAAAAGGTCAAGTTAAAAGGTTTTTATGGAATATGTTGTATTAAACCTTTTTTGTAATGATAAGTAGGTTAAAAATTAAAAATAACAAGAATAGTGAGAACAAATTAAAAATAAAAGTTGTATCTATGAAATATACAGGTTTTAGGGTAATACCAGGAGCTTAATATATTGTTTTCTCCTGATATTGGAGTTTTAGAGTTTATGGGGACCCTGTGGTAGTTGTCCTCTTGTTCTTCTGGCTGGCTTTCTGGGGGAGGGGCCTGCCGCATTGTTTTTCAGGCAGTCTTGCTTGGGTTGAGTCCTCCTGGCCCTATCAAGAGGCTGGGCTCTGTGGAAACCAGTTTTTCAGGCTTTTGTTCTCTGGTGGTTTTTGTTCTTTGGTGGCTTTTTGCAGCTTTTTGGAGGTTTAGTGGAAAGCCAACTGCACCCAGACCTCCACCTCAGAGTAAAGCCTCAGTCTGCTCCCCTCTGGGTGTCCAGAACTCACAGACATCCCCTCTGCAAACTCTGCTGAACTGTGCAACCTCCCGCAGACAGTGTGTGCCCCCAGCCACTGTCTCTGGGGTCACGCAAAAAGCCCCTGCTTGTCTCTGCATCCCCATGCCACTAAAACTGCAAGCAATATTGGTCCAGGGAGCCCACTTCCGGTGGCTGCCTTTGCTGGGACTGCAGTCTGGGGTCCATACCTCATGGTTGCACAGGTAGCTGTAGAGGGATCCCAACCAGAGATCTTTCTGAGTTCCTTCAGGTGCAGGTTGAGAATATCCAGACACCCCCCCCCCCCCCCCCCCCGTCCTAGAGACTGCAGGCTAGCGCCCCCATGGAGCTCTCTCAGGTAGTCAGGAAGTGCGATTCAGACCCCTGTCACACAGTGCATGGAGTGCAAAAGGCTATGGTTCTAGAGAGTCCCCACCAGACTCCCTCATGTGGGAGAGGGAGTGTGCCATGCTGAGCGGTGGTGCAAGCCACGCAAGGCCAGGGGCTCAGGACCAGGAACTGGAGGCTTCACTGCACTCTCTCTGGCATGGGTGGGTTTCTGTGTGGTGGCCATCCTGGGTTCATGGGCTTAGGCCCATGCCCGTGACCACCCAATTCCACCAGTTGCCCCTTATGATCATTTGCTCTTTTTGAGTGATTTTAACCAGACTGCAATGCTGGTCCCCAATCACAGGGCACTTTTGTATTGGGGTATTACTGTCTAATGGGTCACTTTTGTTGGCTCCCTCCCCCTTCTGTTTATGCTCTAATATCACTCCAAGTGTTCCCACTCCAGCTTACCTCTCCCCTGGTGTCTTCTTCGCCTGTAGAGATCCAGAAGTGTATAATCCTACATCTCAGGCTGATTTCATGGGTGTTCAGAGTGTTCTGGTAGATATTTAGCTCACTTTAGGTTGAAACAGGGTCTGCTACTTCTCCATCATCTTGCCCCTCCTTGATTTTTTCTTTTAAATCCATCCAACCATTATCTGTCCTTGATTGGAGAAATTAATCTCTGTTTAAAGTAATTATTGATAATGATTTACTATTATCATTTGGTTTTCTGGTTGCTTTGTATTTGTAGTTTTGCTATTCCTAGATACTTGTTTGCCATCTTTTTTTGTTTGTGTTTTAATGTTTGCTGTTATCAATATGCCTTGTCTTCTTTATCATGTTCTTTTGTGTAATTACTACAAGTCTTTCCCTTGTGGTTACCATATGGATTTCATAAAGTATCTTAAAGCTATAACATCCTATTTTAAACTCATAACAACTTATATTTAATATAATTCCTAAGCCTTACAGTTATACTTCTCCACATCATATTTTAGGCTATTGATATTACAATAAATATTTTTAATTATGTAATAAATAATGGACTATTATAGTTATGATTCTTTTTACTACATTTATTTTTTAACTTTCAAATTAAAGATGTACATGAATTATGCATCAGCATTATCCTATTACAGAATCCAATTTTGACAATATATTTACCATTACCAGTGAGCTTCAAACTGACTTATGTTTTTAGCATTTGATAAGTGTCCTTTGATATTTATTCAAAAATTTCCCTTGCCAGTTTTTATAATGTTAGTTCCGCGGCCCTGGGAATGCAGGAGGAACAATAAAATGTCCACCAGGCCGCCATCTTCCCCTACCCAGGACTTCCCTGCCAGGGGGACATCTGTCAAGGACACGTCACCTTGAGTGAACCAAAACTTATGTGAGAAACAGAAACCAGCCACTTTGGGACTTTTCAACCCCCAACCTCTAACCTTACCAAATATGGTTATGAGCCCCCACCCTGCCTTGGCCCAATAAAAACTCACTCAACCTCTTCCCCAGGCATGACTTCCCCAGCTCACCTTTCCTGAGTCTTGGAACCTGGCCCGAGGACTCCTTTAATAAACCTCGCCTTGTGCCTATCTTGCCTGGTGTCATGTGTATCTCACCTGTAAAACCTTACATATAAGGCAGGTTTACTGGTAATGAGTTCCCTCACCTTTTGTTTGTTCAGGAAAATCTTTATTCTATCTTCATTTCTGAAGGATATTTTCACTAGGCATAGTATTCTTGGTTGACAGTTTCTTCTTCTACCCCAATATTTTGAATATGTTACCATATTCTCTTCTGGCCTGGGAAGTTTCTGTTGAGAAATCCCCCAATGGCCTTATAAAAGTTCCTTTATATATAACTTCTCAATATTCTTTTGCTGAATTTAAAATTTTCTCTTTGATATTTGGCAATTTAATTTTAATATGTCTTGATGTAGCACTATTTGGATTCAACTATTTGAAGTATTTTTTACCTTATGGATCTAGATATATACTTCTCTCCCCAGGTTTGGGAAGTGTTCACTTCTGTCCCTTTCTATTCTCTTTCTGAAAATTTTCATATTGTGAATATTGTTTCTTTTATTGTCCAATATTCCCATAGGCCTTCTTCACTCTTTCTTTTATTCTTCTTTCTTTTTATTTCCCTGACTGGATAATTTCAATTGTCCCATTTCTGGCTCTCTGAGTCTTCTACATGATCAAGTCTGCTTTTGGAACTCTCTGTTGAATTTTTCAGTACAGTTAATATATTTTTCAGTTCTAAGATTTCTTTTTTTTTTAATGTTTCTATTTGTCAATTTTCTTTTTTTTTTTTTTTTAAGATTTTTATTTATTTGACAGGCAGAGATCACAAGTAGGCAGAGAGGCAGGCAGAGAGAGAGAGGAAGGGAAGCAGGCTCCCTGCTGAGCAGAGAGCCAGATGCAGGGCTCAATCCCAGGCCTCCCGGATCATGTCCTGAGCCAAAGGCAGAGGCTTTAACTCTCTGGGCCACCAATTTTCTCACTTTTGAATACATTATTTCCCCAATTTCATTTATTTGTTTGTGTTTGTTCTTGTAATTCACTAAATTTTTAAAAGAAGATTATTCTAAATTCATTTTAAAAAAAATTTTTATTGGGGAATCTGGCTGTCTGGGTCAAGAGAGCATGTGACTCTTGATCTCAGGGTCCTGACTTCAGGCTCCACATTGGGTGTAGAGACAAAAATAAAACAAAAATAATATATTTTATTAAATAAATTTGACTTGTAACATTATATAAGTTAAAGATATATGGAAGGGCACCTGGGTGGTTCAGTGGGTTAAAGCCTCTGCCTTCGGCTCAGGACATGATCTCAGGGTCTTGGGATCGAGCCCCGCATTGGGCTCTCTGCTCAGCAGGGAGCCTGCTTCCCCCTCTCTCTCTGCCTGCTTCTCTGCCTACTTGTGATCTCTGTCTGTCAAATAAGTAAATAAAAATTAAAAAAAAGATATATGGAATGCTATTTTGATACATTTATATATTGTAGTATCAATGCTCGTGTGATATTTATCATGTTGCATGATTATAGCAATACTATTGTTTGTATTCATTATACTGTGCATTAGAACTCTGTGGCTTAATACTTGTTACAAGTTTGTGTCTTTAAATATTATCAATCTTACCCTCTTCATCCACTCATAACATTTTACTCTGTTTTTAAAGGCTTGACTTTTTTAGATTCCAGATTTAAATGTTATCATATAGTACTTGTCTGCTTATTTTGCTTAGCATAATATGCTCAAGGTCCATTTATGTTGTCACAAATAGCATAATATCCTCCTTTTTTATGGCTGAATAATATTTCCTTGTGTATATGTACCACTTCTTTATCCATTCATCCATGATGGACATTTGGTTGTTTCCATATCTTGGCTATTGTGAATAATGTGGCAATAAACATGGGAGTGATAAATCTTATCGAAATCCTGATTTTTCCCCCAGAAATGGAATTCCTGTGTTGTATGGGAGATCTACTTTTAATTTTTTGAGGGAACTCCATATTGCTTTTCCTAATGGTTGGGCTAATTCACATTCCTGCCAATAATGTATAAAATTGGCCCTTTTGTCACATCCTTGCCAGCACCTATTGTTTCTTGATGATAGTCATGATTTTAAGCATTTTTTCATGTGCTCATTATCCATTTTGATTTTGTCTTTGGAAAAATTTCTATTTAGTTCTTATGCCCATTTTTAAATCAGATTTTTGCTTTTTGTTATTAAGTTGTGTGAGTTCTTTATTTTGGATATTAATTCCTTATTTGACATATGGTTTGCCAAAACTTTTTCCCATGTTATAGTCTGTCGTTTGATTTTGTTCTTTGTTTTGTTTTGTTTCATTTTTTCAAAGATTTTATCTTTTTGACAGAGAGAGACATAGCATGAGAGGGAATGCAAGCAGGGGGAGCGGGAGAGGGAGAAGCAGGCTTCCTGCTGAGCAGGGAGCCTGATGTGGGGCTAGAACCCAGGATACTAGGATCATGACTCGAGCCAAAGGCAGAAGCTTAATGACTGAGTCACCCAGATTCCCCTGTCTTTTGATTTTGTTCATTGTTTCTTTGTTTGCAGAACCTTTGTTTTTATGTTGTCCCATTTGTTGACATTTGCTTTTGTTGTTCATACTTTTGCTGTGCCTGAAAAATTATTACCAAGATCCATATCAATGAGAGAATTGCAGCATTTTACTTTTTTTCTTTCTGATCTGGATGCCCTTATTTCTTTAGCTTGCCCTAAATGCTCTGGCTAGGACTTCTAGTACTATATTGAATAAGGGCTATAATAGTGGGCATCCTTGCCTTGTTCCTGATCTTAGAAAATGCTTTCAATTTCCTTCTATTGAATATAATGTTAGCTGTTGGTTTGTCATATATGGCCTTTATTTTTTTTTAATATTTTATTTATTTATTTGAGAGAGACAGTGAGAGAGAGCATGAGAGGGAGAAGGTCAGAAGGAGAAGCAGCCTCCCCATGGAGCTGGGAGCCCGATGTGGGACTTGATCCTGGGACTCCAGGATCATGACCTGAGCTGAAGGAAGTCGCTTAACCAACTGAGCCACCCAGGTGCCTGGGATATATGGCCTTTATTATGTTAAGATATGTTTCTTCTATGCCCCATCTATTAAGGGTTTTTATCATAGAGGATGTTGTATTTTGTCATATGCTTTTTCTGTGTCTCTTGAGATGATCATGTGAATTATATTTTTACTTTTATTGATCTGCTGTATTATATTATTGATTTAAGTGTGTTGAACCATTCTTTCATCTCAGGGACAAATCCCACTTTATTTTGGTATGTAATCCTTTTAATGTGTTTTTTAATTCAGCTTGCTAATATTGATTTTTTTTCATCTATATCAATTATATTGGTCTATATTTTTATTTCTTGTGATGTCCTTATTTGGTTGATATAAAGGCACTACTGAGTTTGTAGAAGGAGTTTGGAAGTTTTACTTGCTTCTTTATATTCTGGAGGAGTTTGGGAAAGAATGGTATTCTTTTTTTTTTTTTTTTTTTAATATTTGGTAGAATTCTCCAATGAGGCAGTCTAGTCCTGGAGTTCCCAGTGCTGGGATTTTTTGTTTTTGATAAGTGATTCAATTTCTTGTTATTGTTCTGTTGAGATTTTCTATTTCTCCTTTATTCAGTTTTGGTAGGTTGTGTATTTCTAGAAATGTATCTATTTCTTCAAGGTTATATAATTTTTTGGCATCTAATCATTGATAATAGTCTCATGATTCTTTTGTTTAGTATCATTTGTAATGTCCCACTTTCATTTCTAATTGTATTTGAATCCCCTCTCTTTTTTTTTCTTAGTCTAGCTATAGGTTTCCCAATTAAAAAAAAAATCTCTTCAAAGAACCAACTCTTAGTTTTATTGATTCTTTTTATTATTTTTTCTGGTCTCTATTTCATTTATTTTCACTCTAAGTTTTGTCATTTTCCTACTTTTACTAACTTGGGACTTAATTTCTTCTCCTCCTTCCTCTTCTTCTTTCTTCTTTTTTCTTCTTGCTCCTTGAGGTGTACTTAGGTTGTTTGAGATCTTCCTAATTCTTATTATAAGCATTTTCTGTTATAAAATTTCCTCTCAGAACCACTAGTTTTGTATCCCATAATGTTTGATATGTTGTATTTTCATTTTCATTTGTTTCAAGGTAAACTTTTTATTTTTATTTTTTTATTTTTCTTCAACCTATTGGTTTTTTAGAAGTATTTGTGGTTAGTTTCAACATATCTGTAGTTCTTCTCACTTTCCTCTGTTTGTTTTCATGTGGTTTGAGACCATTGTGGTCAGAAAAGATAGTTTGTATGATTTCAGTCTTCTTAAGTTTGCTAAAATTTCTTTGTGTCCTATTATATGATCTATCCCTAAGAATGTCTCATGTTTACTTGAGAAGAATATGTATTCTGTTGCTGTTGTTTGGAATGTTCTGGATATGTTTATTAGGTGCATTTGTTCTGAAGTGTGGTTCAACTCCAATGTTGTCATGTTAACTTTCTGTCTGGATAATCTATCCATTGCTGATTGTAGGGTATTGAAATCCACTAATATTATTGTATTATTGTACATTTCTTCTTTAAGATCTGGTTGCACTTGCTTAATATATTTTAGTTCTTGTGTGTTGAGAGAATGTATATTTATGATTATTACATCTTCTTGATGTATTGGCCACTTTATCAGTATACAATGATCTTTGTGTCCTGTTATACTTTTTGGCTTGAAATGTATTTTGTCTGATAAGTATGCTTATACCTGCCATCATTTGGTTCCCATTTACTTGAAATATTGTCTTCCATTCTCTCATGCTGAGCCTATGAGTGTCTTTAGAGCTAACATGAGTCTGCTGTAGGCAATATACAATTGGCTGTTGCTTTTTAATCTATCTAGCCACTCTGTGTCTTGATTGCTGAGTTTAGTTCATTTACATTTTAGGGTGTTAATTGATAGGAAGAATTTATTCTTGCCATTTTATCTCTTGATTTCTGGTTCTTTTGTCTCTACATTGTTTTCGTTTCTACTTCTATTTTTGTAAGCTGGTAGTTTTCATGGTGATTTTCTCAGTCTCCTTTTTTATGTTTTCTGTCTCTGTTCAAAGCATTTGCATTGTGATTATTATGAGGCATAAATAAAACACCTCCTAGATTAAATAGTACTTAAAAACATAAATAGTATGTTTTCTGCTGATAGCAATTTATGTTTATTTGTCTATAAAGGATTCTATTTTTTAACTCCTTTTATATTTTTGATGTCACTTTTTATGCTTTGATTTTGTTGAGAAGTTGTAGTAGCTATAGTTATACTTAATGTTTTTATGCTTTTGATTTTGTTGAGAAGTTGTAGCTATAATTATACTTAAGTTCTTTTCCTTTAACATTTATGCAATTGTTAAGGGTTTAATATACTTTAATATAGTTGAGTCTCTTCTGTTTTTTTTGTTTCTTCAGACTGTTTTTCTTGTTTTTTATCATGACTTGTAATTTGGTTGAAAGCTAAATTTATGGACTGGATGTTTGTGCCCTTCCCCATTCATATGATAAAATCCTACCTCCCAGTGTGATGGTATTAGGAAGAGGCATGTGATCTGTGGGAGGGGGTTAAGTCAGGAGTGTAGAACTCTCCTGAATGGAATCAGTGCCCTTATAAAACAGACCCTAGAGGGATTTCTTGGTTTTTCCAACATATGAGAATAGAATGAGGAATCAGCTGTTTGCAAACAGGAAGAGGGTTCTCACCATAAACCAATCATGATCTTAGACTTCCAGAATCCAATGAGAAATAAGTTTCTGCTTTTGATTAAACAACTTATATTGTAGAGTTTTGTTTTAGTGGTTCAAACTGACTAAACCTTAAACATGATATATTGTATAATAAGAATTAAGATAGTGTATGGTTTAATGTTAATCTAGCTAAGATTGTCCTGTATTTAAGTTTTCTATGGCTATAAGTGCCAGAGCCTTCAATTCCTCTAGTGTCCTTGTTTTTGTCCTATTTGTTGACTCTGACCTCTGTAACTATGTTTCTTCAGAAAATCTACATCTTACAGCAATTTTAGCTATAATGCACTGTTAATATTTGAACCCTACTGGTATAGCAACAAATTACAGGAGAGAAGAAACCTTCTAAATTTTATGATGCAATCTCAGTCCTTTGTCACTGAGGCTGTGACTTTTACACAAATTTCTTAGCTTCTTTCCGCCCCTTAAGTAAGACAGAAAAGCTAGAGTGGACTGAAGTGGGAGAAATATCCTCCCACAAATGGTGTAAATTTCTAGTAAAATCTTTTCCGTGGAGAATGAGCTTTTAAGAAGAATGCTCTGCATATATTTCTCTAGGATTCTTCTTCTCCCCAGACAGAGCTCGAAGGAGATCACTCTTGGATCTTCACCATTAGAATGTAGTAGATTTCCTGAAGGTAAAATCCATGAAAGTGTGTGGTCTACCCAAGGCTGTAATCTTATTAGTTTCTTACATGATGCTAGTCTATACTCAAACACAAGCAATTTACTGAACTTACTGCTTAAGTGTTCCTATCAGTTTATCTCTACAGTGGTGTCTGCCCTGGCTAAACTGATTTTGGCCATGACTCTAGGTTGACTATTTATATATTTCAGGATTGTTGTTTACCTTACAACCTTGTTTTCTTGCCCTGGCTCTATAAAAACCACTGATTATCAGTTTGCTTAGCTTTCCTTGTGGTAAAGATTGGAATGGTAATTTCCAAGATCTTTAAAATTTAGAGTTGAAATAGATAACCTGCCAATTCTATTTTAAGAAGTTTCCTTTAATTCTTACCTAATTTTTAAATGAAAAATATGAGTTAATCATTACCAAGGGATTTTTATCATTTGAAATAATTATGTAATATTTCCTTTAATGCTTCTTATGATGAATTACACTGATTTTTCTGATTTTAAAAATGCATCTTTGCATTATTTTTATGAACCTTACACAATTATGATAATTTTTTTAAAATAAATTGTTCAGTTGTCTAATATTTAAAATTATTTCTTCTATGTTCTTTAGTAAATGGGTATATGATTTTCCTATTTTTCTATATCAAACATCTGTTTCAAATATAAGAAGACTGCTTAGATTATTTTTAATACTTACTAACTCTGGAAGAAAACATGTTCCTCTTTGCTCTGTGTATACAGAATAGCACTGTCTGTTACAGCAGCCATCTAAGCCTCTAACTGGCCATGTGACTTGGGACAAATTCTTAATGCTTAGTGTTCTCAAAGGTAAAATAGGAGGAATAATATAAATATCTACCAATAGGCTTACTGTGAGGATTAAATAAAATATCCCTGTGAGTACTTAGTATAGGGCTTGCATATATAGAACATCACACTGTAATTGTTAGGCATTACTAAAATTAATAATAATCTATTTCAGGCCATTAGATAGGGCTCTTAACCCTGTTAATCACTACCAGGACTTTTTTATGTGACTAAATGAAACAAATATCTAAGTACATTGCATAGAAGAAAATGATCATTTTGTTTTTACATCCTAACTGTGGAACATACAATTTGACAAATGGTAGGGAACCAACATATAGGTGGGTTGCATAAGCATGAATAAAGCTGCTTAAGGATTTAATGTAATGTTAACAGAATGGTTTTATTCAGGAATACCAAAGTTGTCCTTAATTTTAAAAAAATTTTAAGTGTAGATAATTCTTCTGAATGAATGCAACCTTATTAATTTTAAATCTTATACATGTTATATTGAGTTTTATTTAACATGCTACAAAGCATGGGGGAAAGTCTTTCAACACCAGAAATTTCAGTGGAAAATTGAGAATCTATTATTACTAGTATAAGCTTTAAGGCTTTCACAAACACATTGAGAACAAGCTTAATATGAGGGAATTTATAAGACTTCTGTATCATTAAGGAATTATTGGAGAGAAATAATTGGAACATCTTGACTCTTTACATGATAGTATAATAAAAAAATAGCAAAGACTACAGCCATTTGTGTTTATTTCTGTTTTCTATATGACATACTTCTCAAATGTGAAGCATGTGACATTTTTCTACCATCTCTATTACCAAATCTGGTAAGAGGTAATGGTTTTTGTTCACTATAACATATTAATATTAAAAGTCAATAAACTTTTGGGTGCCTGGGTGGTTCAGTGGTTTAAAGCCTCTGCCTTCGGCTCAGGTCATGATCTCAGGGTCCTGGGATGGAGCCCTGCATCGGGCTCTCTGTTCAGCAGGGAGCCTGCTTCCCCCTCTCTCTCTGCCTGCCTCCCTGCCTACTTGTGATCTCTGTCTATCAAATAAATAAATATTTTTTAAAAAGTCAACAAACTTTTGACATTTTAGCAAGCATTTCAGTGGATTTTGTTTTTAACAGATAAAGAAGCAGCACAGCACAGGAAGCCTGTGCGTGTGTGTGTGTGTGTGCGCGCACACGTGTGTTAAATATACTGAAAAATAAAGTTCTGTGAAAGCTTGAAACATTTTTTAAACATTTTGCAAATTCACCATGATAGGCCACAGTCTTATCTTCAGCACAATAAACACCGAGTAAAACTTCATATAGTAGCCAAAGAACTTGACATTAAGGATAAAAATTCCTGTGTTTATAAATATTTTTAAGAACACAGGAATTTCAAAGTCTCTGTATAAATTCATGCACCATCACAAAATTTGGAATATGGGATCATTAAAAAAATCAATGAAGAATCTGAAAATTCCAAAGATTTTAATAGAATTTCTAACAATAATTTGCTAGAGATTTCTTTCAAAGAAGGGTTATTTGTTGTTGTTGTTGTTATTGTTGTTGTCGTTGTTTAAATCATCATCCTCACCACCACCACTACCACAACCACCACCATCATCATCAGTGCTCTTGGGCCAGTAGGGTTTGACAGAGGCAAGCACTACAAGGAGTTCTCATCTGGTAAGAAGCAATCCTTCAATATATTTTTTTGAAATACTTAAAATTGTAGTTTTTAGCACATGGAAAATATTCTAATATAGGAACTTTAAAAACAGTGATAATTGCTAATAAAAAGGTGCTATAATTTTGTCATATTTACTAATGTTAAATGTTACTTGGGTTTAAAAGCTGTTAGGACATACTTTTGAGTCATCTGTTTGTGTGTGGATAAGCTTCTTAGCCTCTGATCTAATGTACCAGTTCTAGGCTCTTTAAAATCAGCCATTTAGTTGAAACATGGTACCAATTTAAATTTCCAGGATATGGTTACATTTCACTGTTCACCAGAGTTTGGGACTGGATTTTTATGTACATATATTTTTCTATCCATCACTCCTTTGTTAGAAAAAATAAACTGCAGAGTGCAAACTGTAATATAAGAGCTAAAAATACTTTAAATATGGTTCTTATTTAAAAGCTAAACTTAATTTAAGTATTTCCTTTTTCATGTATAAGAACCTATGAAGGAAGAAACAAAATGAACTCAAACCCTAGCAGTGAATCACAGCATGTAAAAACATCTTCTAATATAATTTTATTGTTTTTGTTTTGGTTATATGATTACCAGTGTATTATAAGTAATACCTTAAATAAACCAGTACTCTCTTATTGTGAAATTCTGGGTGGATATCTACAACCAAAGCACTACCCTTGGCTAAATTATTTTCTGAAGCTAACTTTCTGTATAAAGGCTGGTTCTAATTTTCATATTCATCTTCTAAAATGTGATCGAATTTTTAAACCTTACTTCAGTCATAACATTCACTTGTGTCACTTCCATACATATTATGCTGTGATGCCTGTTCTGTTAATCTATCCACAAATGACAAAACACTAGTTATATTAGAGAAATAATAACATGAAATGGGATGTGATGTATAAGAGCCATTTAAAATAAGATTAAAAATGTGAATATTTGAAGGAATGTGTAATAAGCCCTATATACATAATATTTCATTTTAAACACTTAAAAATGATTACTTTCTATTGAAATTTTAAAGAGAAATAGCTGTATAATTCATCCACAAGAACATGCTGATTGATTATAATCATAACAAAAGGGTGTGTAAATGATTACCAACAGAATATAGCAGTAGTTTATGAGGTCTTATAAAGTCTTCAAAATAACCCCTAAAATTTAATACCTTCAGTAATTTAATAAAAATAAATCAATACAGTGTTTCTTGACATTTTATATAGAAAATACAGTGCAAAATCAAAGAAAAACTCTTCTTGTGGTTAGGAAAATGGATTGAGCCTTAAACCATAAGGTCATATTACAAATAAATTATAAAATATATAATGTTTCATTTCAGCTTTTTGAAATCACATTACATAACAGCAGACAACAGAGGAACACCATTTATTCTGAAGTTGTAAGCCTATAGAGACTATCTGATAAGTCTCAACATAAAATGTTACGGTATGTTTTCAAGGCATTGCAATAGAATTTTTAATTCCTGTTCTTCCCTATTGGCTGGTATGGATGCCAAATGGATACATCTCATTCACTGTTCCAAATACTCTGAATCATCCATCTTACAGCTATTTTAGAAAACTGTGTGTGTGTGTGTGTGTGTGTGTGTGTGTGTGGGAGAGAAACAGACAAAGACAGAATATAGAAGATTTTGTATTTTTTGTGTTACTACAAAACACATAGAATTTGATAAAACAAGGTTTTGGAAATTATAAAGTAAAAATATTGTAAGGTATATATTTTTTTATTGTGACCAGTTGTAAAAAATGAAGATAAAGAGTATAAACAGAATGAAAAGATTCCACACATAAATTGAAATTATAGTATCATAATCTCCCAATGTTCCCTGGGATAGCACACTTTGTTATTGGATATCACGAACTAAGAAAAGCCCAGTGGCAAAAGAAGTGGAAATAGAAATCAGGACAACTGACTGATGAAATAAGTGGCTGATTTGCCTCTTCCCAATCATCACAACTTTCAAGAATCTAGAAATCACATTGCTTTATGCATAGTGTGAATATATGTGTAAATCAATCACTAAGATAAATTAATATAATGAAAATAGTCAGGTACCACACAGCATATTTGTTGTTTTAAATTTTATTTTGCACAGGAATTATGCATATTTTTAATCACCATGCTTGAGTGTATCAATTTTTTTCTCAGAATAGTAGTCAAATAGTGAAATTTCCATTAAATAAAATCACTGCCCTTATTGGGAAATCAAGAGCCACAAAAGAAGTTATATTATGGCATTCAATATTACTAAAAATTATAATTTCTAGAGTAACTTGTTATTATCTTTTTCACTAAATTTTTCATTTTAGAGAATAGAAAACATTGTTATGCTGTTAATCTCAGACCCATGTATATTAGAATACATCAAATAGTTTCTTTTCCCTCTAAAAATAGGGTGTAGCTAATCAAATTATTATGCATTCCTAAAAATAAGATTTTGGAAGAGATGACTAACAATAGGATTACCTTTTATTCAGACCATTATTTAGGTATATGATTAACTACAGAGCATATATTATTTAAAATTTAGGAAGAATAAATTTACATTTCCCATTTTATTTTAATTCCTTCCAAATATTTAAGAAACTTTAAATGAGCTGTAATTTTTGTCCCTACATAGAAATATCCAAACTAATTTTATAAAGATCTTATTTTTAGGTGTATATAAGGCAAACTAAAAGTACAAAATTCAATGATACCTATATCAATAGCCTCAGAAAATGAAGGAAAGAAATAAGATAATCCATTAACTACATTATTTTTCATCTATTGTATGTTTTCTTTATATTAGACACTTTATTGGGCCTCTCCTTTAAAAAATATATATAAAATGAAATTGCATCAATGTTTCTTCCAGTTGCCTTCAAAAAAAGAAATTTAGTATGTCAGATTTTCCAGGAGACAACCTTGAAATACAATAAGTACTTTCCTCTCAGGGTTCTTTATTTATTGATCTAAACATCAATGCTTTTTTTTAAAAATGGTTTTGAATAGCTTTTTTGCTAAAATAGATCATTGCTCATAAGATTTTCCCTAGCAGTATCAGTGGAATTATAAGAGTAAAGGAGAATGAGGCAGCACATATTTGCTTGAGTCACTCTGCTTCCTTGGGAGCACTGGCCACTCTGGGAGCCTACTCTGGAGACTTGTTTATTAGGGAGCCTACTCTAGAGCCTTTCTTGGGTGGGAGCTTACTCTGGAGCATAGTGTAAAAGAAAAAATCAATGATTATGGAATCCAGGTCAACATACATGTTGTGTGTCCTTGGAAAATTACCTATCTTTCTAATCTCATTTATGAAATGGGTAAAAAAAAGTGAACTTATTAGGTAGTTATAAGATGAAAATTAAAACTATGGAATGGATCTTTGTGTTACCCCTAAAATCATATTTTGAAGCCTTAACCCTGATGTGATGATATTGGGAAGTGGGGCCTTTGGAAATAATTAGGATTATATGAAGTCATGATATTGGGGCTATGCGATGGGATTAGTGGCCTTAAGAGAGGAAGGCATAGTGAAAATGACACAGCTATCTGCAAGCCAGGAACTGCTTGCACTTGGATGGCAGATGTTCCATGTTCCAGAACTATGGGAAATAAATGTCTATTGATTAAGCCACCCAGTCTATAGTATTTTGTTATGTAATCTGAGTTTACTAAAGCAACAAGGCAATGTTTGAAAATGGTGGTAAGACATAGAACCTCCTTTTCTTGAATTTTATGTTCAGGAAGAGAAAGTAAGTTCATTAGATTAAATCAGTAAACTTAAAGGGACTTCACTGAAACTTCTCTAGAAAGAATCACAATATCCCACATTCTAGATCACCTATTCAGGTGGAAGAAACCCACTGTACTAGGAATTTTTTATTGTGTCAAGATGTTTGTGGGAAACTCTTTGGGTCTAAAATAAGGTACACTACCTTCATTCTTTTCCATATGTAACACAACTGAAAGTGTATCTTTGACTTTCGTTTTTGGCCTATACTACTTGGAACTATAGCTGGGTTCTGAGCAAGATCAAATTCTTTGTAAATAGTTTATGGATATGTTTGTAGTTCTGACAATTGGTGAAAGAACATGGCACAGATTAAGATTTAAAAAATTAAAAAACGGGGATAATGTGTATTAGAGGAGTAGGCTTCTTTGGTTGATAGTTGGCTGTTTGATTTTCTACATAGTATAATTCAGCTTTTTATGAGTCCAAACAGTTGGGGCACCTGGGTGGCTCAGTGGGTTAAGCCTCTGTCTTTGGCTCAGGTCACGATCTCAGGATCCTCAGATCGAGCCCCGCATCAGGCTCTCTGCTCGGCCGGGAATATGCTTCCCCCTCTCTCTCTGCCTACTTGTGCTCTCTGTCTGTCAAATAAATTAAAAAAAAAAAAAAAAAGAGCCCAAACAATTTATATTGTCTATCATCCCTGCCATATGTTTAGATATAGTCTACAGTTGGCATGACAAAGTTAGCTCCTGGAAAATGAACAAGAAAAAAAAAAAGGTTAAATTCCAGGAGGTGTAAATTCCCAAGAATACAAAATGTATAATTGACCTGTTTCTTATACAAAAAAGGAAAGAAAATAGATAATAGATGTGAGAACAATGCCTAGATTCAAGTCCCAGAATGCAATTAAAATCCTAGTATAAATGAATCAGTGCTGCCTTTAAACTCATCTATCGCCCAGGGAAAAGCCTCAGCCATGGGGAATGTGATTCAGTGGCATGGATGGCAATTGTAGACAGCGCCTTTAGATACTCCTCTTTCTTATTCCCCTTTGAACCACAAAGAATTTAAGGGCCACTTTGAAGCTATTGATATTCAGAATGCATAATTCTGAAGGTAAAAATGTGGGACAAATTGAGATTATACGATTAATTATAAGATTATACTCTGTATCCCAAGTTACTCATTGTATCAGATTATCAGAAAGGTGATAATGAATATGGAACAACGCTACCTGCCAGTCAGTAAATTGTCTTACTGTTCCATCAATAACCAAGTTACTAAGATAGTTCTCAGGAGGACAAGTGGAATGTGGTCACTTATCTTGGGAATGTAGTCTGTAAATATATGATAATTTAAAAATACCAACTTTTCAGAGGGAGGTATTGTCTCAAACACACACAAAGCAAAACAGATAAATATATAAAGTGACATTTCCTTTGAATTTAGTAACACTCAGGAAATAATGACCCTCGGTTGGATAAAACCTTGGAAAACAATTAGAAACTCAGATTAATCAGGACCATTTGTAAACATTTTAAGCTTGGGAAGTATGGGAATGTCTACAAATGTTTAATGGAGACTAGAGACTTGCTATTTTATTTATATCTCAATCCATAAATGTTAATAACAAGTAGAATAATGGGTGGCTCTAGGTTCTTACCCTGAGCATATTGATACTGGTAGATTCATACCTTGAGCATTTTTGCAGCTACGGTTTCAGAGTGTCATTTGCACAAAGACAGTGGTGCTCCAAAGAAGCAAAAATAGTTGGAGAGATACTTCATAATTTTGCTGTGACTCTGTTAGCATATAAAATTAGTCAAAAAAATCATTGAGTTCATAGAAAGAGTTGCATGTTCCAATAAATACAAAAACAGGAACAGTTTATTTCAGGTGGAAACAGCTTTTCCTCGAGGAATATCTCTTCTTAAGTGCCCTTAAAAACACATTTGAAATTGAGAAGAGACTATTTGCAGCAGACATTTTACAGGATTGCTTCGGCTTAGCTACACATACACATGCATGGAAGAAAGAGGAAGGGAAAGACAAGACAACTGCTTCCCTCAGAAAAACAAGCACTTTTCCCCCTGGTGTCATGTCTTTGGATATGTACTGCCTTGGAGAAATGTATAAATCATTTTTATACATGGAACTGCCTTAGAAAACTAGAGATTTTCGTACAAAGAAATCAGTTTGCTGAAAGAATACCCACACGCCATTGTTCTGAGTTACTATATATACATGAGAGGAACTTACAAAGGACCCCGTTTTATAGTTACTGATGGACACTAGCATAGTGGGCTTACAACTTCTCCAGGCCTGAGTTACACTTAGTATTACAAATAATATTATAACAATGCTGAAAATACTGATACAAAACAGCTTTTAAGGTGATATTTCCAAAAAATACCCCTCGTTTTAAAATTGAACTGTTGAATCCAGGTTTTCTTTTTGAATGTTTCAGCTTTAAAAAAGATTTTTCAAGAAAATACTAGTGTTTAAAACATCTCTTAAAATGTCTATTAAATGACAGATTTTCTTAAATAGACTATATTTTTACAAAGAATAATTCAAAAGTCTATCTTTCAGGAAAACAAAACTATAAACTCCAAAAGTCCAAATCAAAAACATTATTTGTGATACATAGTTCTTCCATATCCTGGGAAAAAATCCTTGATTATTTGATCGTGCTAATTTATTTATAGACTTCAAAACTCTAGCAACACACACCAACCTTCAGGACGAATGAAGCTGAATTCCACGATTAATAATCATAGTTTTTCTATCACTTCTTAAATATTGCCCAGCCCAAAATGTATATCTGCATGAATATAACAGCATCTAAAGTAGAGTGGAAAGTTTAGATAGCAGTCTCATTAAGCCAAGCAAATTTCTGTGTGTATTGTCCACTTTTGACAGAATTACAAACACAGAAAGCAAACATTTGGCAAACATTTGTCTTGACACACATGAGCCTTCCTTCGGAAAACCAAAAGTAAAAGTAAAGCATTTCCATTAGGCTCTTGACCCTTACCAATTATAATTCAAGTGTAACAATGGAGCAGAGTTTAATAGTTAAAGCTGGGGGGAAATTTAATGGCTTTTCCCCAAAGGATAGAGCCTAAATCCATTTTTGTATCAAGAGATGCATTTTATACACAGCTTTAATTTAAGCAGATTATTCAGATGCCATGCTAAAACTGCTATCTCAATTTCCCTTTATTTGTTTCATTTGTACATGCCGATGGATTCTGTCTGTTAGAGAATGCAAGGGAAACAGATCATGCAGTAGGTATGACAATTTCAATTTGCAGGAACGATGCCTAATGTGGATAAAATAACTAGCTTTTATCTTTGTATAAGAAAACTGCAGCCCCGATTCTTACTATTTTAAAACTATTTAGTTAGTTTGACAGCTGCATACAGATCTGTTACTAATTAAACATAAAGAAATTATTTAGATTCATTTACCTATCTTGTGTGTACTTATGTATAAAACATATTAGGCCTTGTTTGTTAAAGAGAAATATTTCCTGTGAAATGAGTTCTGAGCATTTCTGTGAGAGATTTATTTCTAAGACCAAACTGTTGAAGTTCACATATATTTGCTTTTTCTTCTAAATCTAGGTGACTGAGTTGTCAGAATCGTGTATACTGGGCTATCAAGAAACTGACTTTCTGTTCCTCAACTCCTCACGTAGAACAACTGATATATAGTGAGCAAAACTGGACATACATAAAAATAAGTGAAAATGTTAAAAATACAAGGAAAGTGAAATAAAACAGTTTTCTTAGAATGATCTATCCTTTAGAGTAAAAAGAAAAATGCTGACATTGCCATGACAGTGACTGAGAATATAAAATGTCATGCTTTATGCATCATTTGACAAAACTCACCCAACTTTACCACCTCACTGTGTTATGTCCTACTACTTCAACAACCATAGCAAAACAGAAAGCAAAATTTTTCAAAGATCAGAGCTGTCATTCTCTATTTGGATAGCAATTACTCAGTCTGAAATCCTTTGTGAACCAATGTGAACTAAACATTTGGAGGACAAAAGAAATAGCCATTTCCTCCTTAATAGTATGGCAAGATAAGCTTGAATGTATGTAATAGAGAGACAGATGCATCTCTAGGTTACATGCAAGCAAGCTTCACTCTTCAAATAAATACACATCAAATATAAGACGTTCAAATCCTTCTTTTCTTCTCCTTCTATTAACTATGTAATTTAAAATTCTTTACAGTTCCTTTATCTATTTATTCCTCACATCTATTTTCACAGTAACACCATTAAGTGAACAGAGTCCTATTTGATATTATCTTCTGAAACTTCAATGCATATCAGTGACTGATAAAGATAAATAAACTATGGCCTATATAAACCAACAAGATGGTCCCATTTATTATACACATATATAATAAAGTCTTCAACGCTATCCAGCCTAATTTAATTAACATGCCTGAACCCTCATTCTAAAAAAAAAAAAAGGGCACAATTTGTTTATAACTAAAATAGTAAGGATATGACAATTTAAACATGAGCTATGCATGAGAAACACTAATCACCCTTATCCTACTGAGAGACAAGAATAGGGTGATTTAATTATCCATCCTGCTGGCCTAGAGTTTGCAGCTCAGTGGTGTGTAAATTGTGGTGGAGAAAAACATTCTTTCTGCTGTACATGTGTAAAGAGATTGGCCCTCTCGGTGGCTGTCCAAACCTTCCTGTAAAAGTCGAATGCTGTCGGGTCACAGCAGCTTGGTCCTTTGGTTTCTCTGAGAACGTGGAGGGCCCTTCCATCTTAACTGTCGGCCTCAGAGAGTTTTGCCCTACCGTGGCCCGTAAATTCTGGGTGACCTCTGACTTGAGGGTTTCATAAGTTCCTCTGGAGTGTTTGATAACTTCCACAAGTTCCTTGTCCTTCAGGAAATTACTTAAACAGAGACTTGATAGTTGACAGGTCTTACTTTTGTAGGGGCTTGTCTGATCAGCTCCTGAGGATCTAAAACGGTCCTCGGTAGGAGTATGCATTGCTTTTCTGTCCCTTGTGCTGAGACTTTGGCTCACAATTCGATTTCGATATGTAGCCTACAGTAAAGACACAGAAAGGAAAAGATGTAAAAAAAAAAAAAATCCATTCATAGCATACATAGAATACAGAGTGGTCTTTTCACATTTATGTGCAAACCACCAAATTTTCAACAAGGCTGAAAAAAACCCATAATTCATGAGATTAAATTTCTCAGGGCAGTACTACTACAAATAGTGGTTAAATGGACAATTTACTATAAAAGATATTTTTTAAATAGTTTTTTTCAGAGCAGTTTTAGTTTTATAGCAAAATTGAAAGTACAGAAATTTCTCTTGAACCATCTGCCCCACACATTCATAAGCTCCTGCCATTATCAACATCATTCACCATAATGGTACATTTTTTTTTTAACCAGTGATTAACCTACATTGACATAATTAGAGTCCACAGTTTACCCTAGGGTTTACTTTCTGAGCTGTACCTTCTTTGGGTTTGAACAAATTCATATGACACTTCTCTATTATTATAATGTCATACAGAATATTTTCACTGCCCTAAAAATCCTATGTGCTCTACCTAATAATCTATCCCCTTCTCCTCTGATTCTTAGTAACCACTGATATTTTTATTGTCTCCAAAGTTTTGCCTTTTTCATAACGTTGTATACTTGGAATAATATAGTATTTATGTAGTCTTTTCCTATTCCCTTAGGAATAGGAAAAGAACTCAATGTGTATTTGAGCAATACACATCTAAGATTCCTTCATGTCTGTCCATAGCTTAATAGTGTATTTCTTTAATTTATTTTTTTTAGTTTAGAACTAAAAGACATTTTGAAATTTGTTTATCTAGTTTCCTTAATTTGAATTCTGTAGTTTTATCTGAGAGTACAGATTATTTAGCTAAGTAATACACATCCATATATGATGCCATTAAATTTTTGTTGGATTTAAAATACTTTATTTACTTAAGCATATGTTTGATATGTAAAAGTAAGAGACTTTTAGAATTACCTTTAGACTTTAGAATTATCATGATTTGTGTCAGCAAAATGGTCACGTAGAAATTTAAGGAACTAAAGACAAAGTCACTACAATGACCTAAGGAGAACCAGAGAGAACTTAGAAAACTTTCAGCAAGTGTTTAATTTAGAATTTTGGTTATAATTTGTTAATCAGAAAAAATAAGGTCCATGAGTATATGCTATCTTCTTTCTCATAGAGAGAAACAAGACATAGCTCACTGAATCATGCTACAAAGAAAGCAAAAACTACTGACCTCTACCTCTCAAACTAATAATAAAAAAGGAAAAATAAAATATTTTCAAACATTAAAAAAAAAAAGAAAGCAAAGATTACATGTTGGCACCAGAGCTCCTCTTGAAGAGAGTCCTGTCTTGATGTAGTGAAAAGAAGAACCATCTGTACCCCAATGTTCATGGCAACAATGGCCACGGTGGCCAAACTGTGGAAAGAGCCAAGATGCTCTTCAATGGATGAATGGATAAGGAAGATGTGGTCCATATACACTATGGAGTATTATGCCTCAATCAGAAAGGATGAATACCCAACTTTTGTATCAACATGGACGGGACTGGAAGAGATTATGCTGAGTGAAATAAGTCAAGCAGAGAGAGTCAATTATCATATGGCTTCACTTATTTGTGGAACATAAAAAATAACATGGAGGACATAGGGAGATGGAGAGGAGAAGGGAATTGAGGGAAATTGGAAGGGGAGATGAACCATGAGAGACTATGGACTCTGAAAAACAAACAGGATTTTGAAGGGGTAGGGGGTGGGAGGTTGGGGGAGACTGGTGGTGGGTATTATGGAGGGCATGTATTGCATGGAGCACTGGGTGTGGTGCATAAACAATGAATTATGTTACACTGAAAAGAAATTAAATTAAAACAAAACAAAACAAAAATAAAAACAAAAGTACCTAAAAAAAAGAGAGAGAGAGAGAGAGCCTTGTCTTGGTTTGAAAAATACAGAGATAGAAACTAACAAGTTGGCTTAAGTCTCTGGAGGCAAAAGAGAAAGATTTATCGTTGCTGCAAATAAGGAGGAAAGAGAAGAGTATAGAGTAAATGCTGGTCAACTGATACAAAATGTGCTGAAGGAACCAATGAAAATTTCTGCATACTTGACATCTAGACAGTGTATTTTTACATACCTATCATTTCATTATTCCCTAGAAGAACATTTCTCCAAAAGCGATCTCTATTTTGAGCCCTGATTTATTTATCCAGTCATCATCACTTTAATTAATTTATTTCACATAGAACCAAACAAACTTGATTTTGACTCTGAAACCTATTCCCCAAGTATCCTTTTTCTCAGTAAATGGCACCATTATCAGGCCAACACCTGGAGATTATCTTTGCTTTTTTTTATTTTCCTCATGTCCCTTTAAATCAAGTTCTTACTGATGTACTGCAAAAATGCAAATCTAGTTATCCACTTGTCTTATATACACCCTATCTAGCTGACCCAGTTTGCTGGCACATATTAGGCATTTAAGAACCACAGAAAAGGTTTGTCTGCTTGAAATAATAATACATGATATTTATTGAGTGTATACTATATGCCAAACATTCTCCTAATACCCTTACATATTTAATTTTCACAAGAGTCTTTTAAGGTAGCTTCTATTATTCCTATTATAGGAATACCTTGGAGATATTGCAGGTTCAATTCCAAACCACCACAATAAAGCTAATATCACAATAAAGCAAGTCAAATGAAAATTTTTTGGTTTCCCAGGACATACAAAAATTATGTGACACTATACTGTAGTCTGTTAAATGTGCAATAGTGTTATGCCTAAAAAAAAAAAAAAAAAGTACATGTCTTCATTAAAAATATCGTATTGCTAAAAATGCTAGCCATCAATGCAGCTTTCCAGGAGTTGTATTCCCCCGCCCCCCAGGGAAAGTTCTTGTCCTGATGTTGCTGGCTGCTGACTTGTGAGCATGGTGGTTGTTTAAGGTTGGGGGGTCTGTGTCTATTTATTAAAATAAGACAAAGAGGTTTGTTGCCTTGATAGACTCTTCCTCTCACAAATGACTTCTCTGTAGCATGTATTGTTTGATAGCATTTTACCCACAGTCAAACTTGTTTCAAAATTGAAGTCAACCCTCTAAAATCCTGCTGTTGCTTTGCCAACTAAGTTTATGTAATATTCTAAATTCAAAGCTGTCGTTGTAATGATTTCACAGCATCTTCACCAGAAGTAGCTTTCATCTCAAGAAAGTTCTTTTACTCATCCATAAGAAGCAACTCCTTATGAAGTTTTATAAGATTTCAGCGATTCAGTCACATTCCAGTCTCCAGTTCTTATTTTAGCTCTCTTACTATTTCTACCACCTCTGCATTTACTTTCTCCACTGAAGTCTTGAAGCCCTTAGTCATACTTGAGGGTTAGAGTCAACTTCTTCCAAATTCCTGTTAATGTTGATTTTTTTAGCCCCTTTTCATGAATCATGAATATCCTTAATGACATTTGGAATGGTGAATCCTTTCCAGAAGGTTTCCAACTGAGTTTGCCCAGATCTATGAGACGCATCACTCTCAATACCAGCAGCTATAGATTTACAAGATGTATCCCTTAAATAATAAGACTTGAAAGTTGAAATGACTTCTTGATCCATGGATGTTGTGTTGGCATGCATAAAAGCCTCAATCACATTGTATATTTCAACAAAGCTCTTGAATTATCAGTCGTATTGTCAATGAGGACTAATATTTCAAAAAGAATCTTTGTTCTGACAGTAGCTCTCAACAGTAGGCTTAAAATATTCAGTAAGCCATGTTATAAACAGATGTACTGTCATCCCGGTTTTGTTCCATTTTTAGAACACAGGCAGAATAGATATTTTATGTTTTAAGGGCCCTAGGATTTTTAGATTGGCTTCAATTTAAAGTGACCAGCTGCATTAGCCTCTAACAAGAGAGTCAGTCTGTCCCTTGAATCCAGGCACTGACTTCTCCTCTCTAGCTATGAAAGTCCTAGATGACAAATTCTATCAATAGATGAACTATATTTTCACTACACTGAAAACCTGTTGTTTGGTATAGCTACCTTCATTAATTATCTTAGCTAGAACTTCTGGATAACTTGCTAGAGCTTCTAAGTCAGCACTTGTTGCTTTACCTTGCCATTTGATGTTATAGAGATGGTTTCTTTCCTTAAACCTCATGAATCAGTGTCTGATAATATCATATTTTTCTTCATTTTCCTCATTTCTCAGCTTTCATAGAATTAAACAAACTTGGGGCCTTTCTGGAGATTAGGTTTTGGCTTAAGGGAATGTTGTAGCTGGTTTGATCTTCTATCCAGACCACTAAAACTTTCTCCATCTAAGCAATAAATATATTTCACTTTGTTCATGTGTTCCCTGGTGTAGCACTTTTAATTTCCTTCAGTCACTTTTCTTTGACATTATAGTTTGGCTGTTTGGAACAAGAGACCAAGCTGTCAGCCTACTTAGGCTTTCAACATGTCTTCCTCATTAAGCTTAGTCATTTCTGGTTTTTGGTTTCAAGGTGACAGATGTGCAACTCTTTACCTTGACCACTTAGAGGTCATTGTAGTGTCATAATTTAAATATTCTTGTGCTAGGGACTAGGGAGGCTCAGGAGAGGGAAAGAGTTGAGGAGTGGCTGGTTGGTGGAATAGTCAGAACACACACCACATTTATAAATGATTTGCCATCTTATATAATTTCAGTTTGTGGCACCATAGAACAATTACAATAGTGATCAGCGAGCACCATAACAAATATGAAAAAATGACTATTTTGAAATATTGTGAGAACTACAAAAATGTGACACAGAGATTTACAGAATGAGCAAATGCTGTTAGAAAAATGGTACCCACAAACTTGTTTGATGCAGGATTGCCACAAACCTTTAATTTGTAGATATGCAATATAATGACTCAGCAATTCCATGTTAGGCAGTGTTAATCAAAGTATGTATACATACTATGTATGTATAATGTTAATCTACTTTACCTACTTCACCTATCCCCCAACCTCCTCTCAGCTAATAATCTATTATTATGTTATATTTCAAAGTCTAGTTTTCTTAGTGTGTCTCTTTCCTTTATTTTGTTTCTTAAATTCCACATATGAGTGCAATCATATGGTATTTGCCTTTCTCTGACTGGCTTATTACACTTATCAACTCTTGAAATCCATCCATGTGGTTGCAAATGGCAGGATTTCATTCCTTCTTATGATTGAATAACATTCCATTGTGTGTGTATTAAATATATATACACATATATATATAGGATATATATTCTATAGATATATGCATAGATATGTGTGCATGCATGTGTGTGTGTGTATACTATATCTTCTTTATCCATTTATCTGTGAATTCACACTTGGTTGCTTCTATAATTTGGCTATTGTAAATAATGCTGCAATAAACATAGCAGTGTATATACCACTTCAAATTAGCATTTTTAATTTTTTTAGCAAATAGTAGTCCAGTTACTGGATCACAGGGCAATTCTATTTAAAAATTTTTAAGGAATCTCCATACTGTCTTTCACAGTGGATGCACCAGTTTTCATTCCCACCAACAATACAAGGTGGTTCCTTTTTCTCCACATCCTTACCAACACTTGACATTTCTTCTTCTTTTTTTTTTTTTTAATTTAACTATTCTGATAGGTGTAAGGTGATATCTCATTGTAGTTTTGATTCGCACTGCCCCAGTGTTGAGCATCTTTTTCATATGTTGGACATTTGTATGTCTTATTTAGAGAAATTTCTGTCATGTCTTCTGCCCATTTTTATTTGGATTGTTTGTCTTTTGGATGTTGAGTTGTAGAAAATATTTATATATTTTGGATAATAATCCTTTACTGGATATGTCATTTGCAAATATCTTCTCTCATTCAGTAGGTTGTCTTTTAGTTTTGTTGGTTGTTTCCTTCCACTGTGCAAAAGCTTTTTTTCATTTTAGGTAGCCCCAACAGTTTATTTTTGCTTTTGTTTCTCTTCCCTAAAGAGCCATATCTAGAAAGATGCCATTACAGCAAATATGCAGCAAAATCACTGCCTCTGCTCTCTTTCAGGATTTTTATGGTTCTAAGTGTCACATCTAGATCTTCAATCCACTTTGAGTTTATTTTTGTGCATAGCAAAGGATAGTGGTCCAGTTTCATTCTTTTACATATGGCTGTTGACCATTTGTTGAAGAGACTGTCTTTTTCACATTGCATATGCTTACTTCCTGTGTCAGATTAACTGACCATATAATCATGGTTTATTTCAGCATTTTCTATTCTGTACTATTGATCTATGTGTCTGTTTTTGTGCCAGTACTATATTGTCTTCAATACTACAGCTTTATAGTATAACTTGATGTCTAGAATTGTGATACCTCCAACTTTGTTTTTCTTTCTTAAGGTTGCTTTGGGTATTTGGGGTCTTTTGCAGTTCCATACAAATTTTAGAATGACTTGTTCTACTTCTGTGAAAAATGCTATTGGTATTTTCATAGGGATCACATTAAATCTGTAGACTGTGTTGGGTAGATTAACAATATTTGTTCTTCCAACCCATGGGCATAGACTGTCTTTCCATTTATTTGTGTCATCTTCAATTTCTTTGATCAGTGTTTTATACTTTTCAGAGTACAGGTATTTCACCTCCTTGGTTAAGTTTATTCCTGGGTATTGTATTATTTTTGGTACAATTGTAAATGGGATTGTTTTCTGAATTTCTCTTTCTGCTCCTTCATTATTAGTGTAAAGAAATGAAACAGATTTCTGTACAATGATTTTGTATCCTGCAAACAAACTGAACTCATTTATCTATTCTAATACTTTTTTGTGGAGTCTTCAGGGTTTTAATATAGAGTATCATGTCATCTGCAAATAGTGAAAGCTTTACTTCTTCCTTATTAATTTGGATGCCTGTTATTTCTTTTTGTTGTCTGACTGCTGCAGCCAGGACTCCCAATACTATGTTGCATAATGGTAGTGAGAGTGACCATTCTTGCCTTTTTCCTGACCTTAAAAGAAAAGCTTTTAATTTTTTTCTCCCATTGAGTATGATGTTAGCTATCGTTTTTTTTCATATATTCTGTTGAGATATATTTCTGTAAACCTACTTTGGTGAGGGAATTTTTTTTTAATCATAAATGTATGTTGTACTTTGTCAAGTGTTTTTCTA
>ML106695.1:0-15302 GCA_003697995.1 Taxidea taxus jeffersonii | reverse complement strand
ATCTATTGAAATGACCAAATAATCATATGGTTTTTCTCCTAATTAATGTGATGTATCACATTGATTGATTTACAAATGTTTAACCACACTTGCAACCCAGGAATAAATCCCACTAGATCATGGTGAATGATTTTTTTTTTAAATATTGTATTTGGTTTGAAAAAATTTTGTTGAGGATTTTTGCTTCTATGCTCATGAGAGATAATGGTCTATGGCTCTCTTTTTAGTGGTGTCTTTATCTGATTTTGGTATCAATGTAATGCCAGCCTCATAGAATGAATTTAGGCAATTTTCTTCCTCTTCATTTTTTTGAAAAATTTTAAGCAGAATAGATATTATCTCTTCTTTTAATATTTGGTAAAATTTGCCTATAAGGCTGTCTTTTGGACTTTGGTTTCTTGATTTTTTTTTTTTATTACTGATTCAATTTCATTGCTGGTAATCAGTCTGTTCAAATTTTCTATTATACCTGCTTCAATTTTGGTAGGTTATATGTTTCTAGGAATTTATCCATATCTTCTGGTTTGTTCATTTTGTTGGCATATAATTTTTCACAATATTCTCTTAACAATCCTTTGTATTTTTGTGGTATTTATTATTATTTCTCCTCCATTTCCAATTTTGTTTGAGCTTTCTTTCTCTCTTTCCCTCCCTTTCTCTCTCCTTCTCTCTCTCAATGAGTCTAGCTAGGGGTTTATCAAATTTGCGGATTTCTTCAAAGAAACAGCTCCTGGTTTCATCAATCTGTTCTTTTTATTGTTTGCATTTTGCTTTTAGTCTCTATGTCATTTATTTTTAAATTATTTTTATTATTTCCTTCTTCAGGTTTAGGGTTTCCTTATTCTTTTTCTAGCTTCTTTGCATGTAAGGTTAGAGTGTTTACTTGAGATATTTCATGTTTCTTGAGGTAGGTCTGTATTGCTACTAACCTTCATCTTAGAACAGCTTTTGCTGCATCCCAAAGATTTTGGACCAGTGTATTTTCTTTTTCATTTGTCTCCATGCATTTTCTCTTAAATTCCTTTTTGATTCCTTAGTTGACCCAATCATTGTTTAGTACCACGTTATTTAACCACCATGTTTTCTTGCTCTTTCCAGATTTTTTCTTATGGTCAATTTCTAGTTTCTTGTGGTCAGAAAAGATGCATGGTGTGACTTTGAACTTCTTGAATTTGTTGAAACTTATTTTGTGGCCAAATATATGATGTATTCTGGAGAACAATCCATGTGCGCTGGAAAAATATGTTTATTCTGTTGTTTTAGTATGGAATATTCTGGATATATCTGTTAATCCATATACATTCAAAGTAATTTTTGATAGGTATGTTTTTATTTCTATTTTGTTACTTGTTTTGTGGTTGTTTTTGTAGTTTTTCTCTGTTCTTCTGTTTCCTTGCTCTCTTCCTTCACCATAAGTTGGCTTTCTGTAGTGATATACTCAGATTCCTTTCTCTTTGCTTTTTGTGTAGCTATTAGTAGCTTTTGATTTGTGGTTACCATTAGGTTTGTATATAACATCTGTATATAACTGTCTGTATTAAGTTGATGATCAGTTAAATTTGAGCCCACTCTTTATCCCTCTCCCTACCATGTTTTAAGTATATATTACTATACTTTACATCCTTTAATTTTGTGAGTCCCTTAACTGGTGTTTCCAGATATAATTATTTTTACTGCTTTTATGTTTTCTGCTTTTCTTACTCTTATGTAAGATCTTCCTTTCCATTCAACACATTCCCTTTACCATTTCTTGTAGGGCTGGTTTAGTGGTCATGAATTTCTTTAACTTTTGTTTGTCTGGAAAACTCTTTACCTCACCTTCTATTATGAATGATACCTTTGCTGAATAGAGTATTCTTGGCTGCAGATTTTTTTTTCCTTTCAGCACTCCAAATATATCATGCAAACTTTCTGCTGAGATATCAGCTGGTATCCTTATGAGATTTCCCCTGTATATAAGTATCTACTTTCTTCTTGCTGACTTAATTTTTTTTCTCTTAATCACCAGTTTTTGCCATTTTAATTACTATGTGTCTTGGTGTGGCCCTCCTTGAGTTGGTTTTGTTGGGGGCTCTCTGTGCATCCTAGATCTGGAGATCTGTTTCCTTCCCCAGGTTAGGGCAGTTTTCAGCTATTATTTCCTCAAATAAATATTCTGCCCTCTTTTCTCTCTTTTATTCTGGGATCCCTGTAATGCAAATGTTATTACAATTGATGGAGTCACTGAGTTCTCTAAGTCTATTTTCATTTTCCATATATATATATATATATATATATATATTTTTTTTTTAAATCTAACCTGCCCAGCCTGACTACTTTCCATTATTCTGGCCTCAAGGTCACTGATTCATTCTTCCACTTCTTCTACTCTGTTATTTATTCCACCTAGTGTATTTTTAATTTCATTATTTTGTTCTTCATCTCTGATTGGTTAATTTTTATCTTTGTTAAGAGTTTCATTGATTTCCTCCACTCTTTTCTCAAGTCCAGCGAGTATCTTTATAATGGTTACTTTGAATTCTTTATCAGATACTTTAACTATCTCTGTTTTGCTTAGGTCTCTTGTGGTTTTGTCTTATTTGATTTGAGACATATTGTTTTCTCTCCTTATTATATCTAAGTCTATGTATCTCTGTGTATTAGGAAAGTCATCTATAGTGCCTATTCTTGAAAGTAATCTCCTTATGAAGAAGAAATCCTATAGTGCCCTGCAATGCAGTATCCCATTTACCTGAACTTGGCATTTCAGGGGTAACTCTTTTTTTTTTAGATTTTTATTTATTTATTTGACAGAGAGAGATCACAAGTAGGCAGAGAGGCAGGCAGAGAGAGAGAGAGAGAAGCAGACTACCTGCCGAGCATAGAGCCCAACGCGGGGCTCAATCCCAGGATCCTAAGATCATGACCTGAGCCGAAGGCAGAGACTTTAACCCACTGAGCCACCCAGGCGCCCCTCAGGGGTAACTCTTATATGTGAAGCATGTGCCCCGCTATTGTGGCTAAGCCACACTTTCCTTCAGTACAGTTATCCGCAATGGCTCGTTTCTTGTTATGGGTAGTGTTTGGTCCCTGTGTTAATGGACCAGTCTGGGGATGCCTTGGGCTGGAGTTGAGTCAGACCAGATGTTTGCCAGATGTGAAATAGCACTAAACTGCAGAGTATTTTCTCCATATTGTTCCCAAGAAGCTTTCATTGTTGAGCAGGGCTTATAATCAGATCATTTTTCTACCCATAGACCTCTGCTGGGGCCACCAACTGCTTGTGTATGTGATTCTCTTTCCCCCTTTCCCCTTTCCCCATGGTAGGGGTCACTTTGGAGTGGTCCTGGCCCACATTGGGTCTGTTTGCATACCGCCAAGCTTCTGGCTCCTATATGAATGGCTCCTGCCAAGAGCTATTGGAGGGGGTGGATCCTTAAAGTGCTTGTAGGAGAGGTGCCCAGTGGGACTGGGCAATGGACCAGCCCGAGTAGATCAGCAAAACATCTGTGTGCACTGGGTTCACAATTTTACAAGGTGAGTACCGATCTTCCCAAATGGGACCTGCTGCTGCCATCACCACAACTGAGACCCACAAAGTATGTGGTCAGGACATGCAGTGGTGTTAAGTTAGGTGCTGGTCTTCTTGGGGAAGAGACCAGCAGTGCTGGGACTGAGGTAAGCCTGGCTTGAGGGGGCAGATCCCCAAAATCTGGGGGCAGGAACATAGTGTAAGCAAGTTGGGCAGTAAATGTCAATGGTGTGCTGGTTCCCACAGATGGCCATGTGTTTAACCTGGGACACAGGGGAAGGGAATGGCATCTCCAAATCCTTTGTTCCTGGAGGAGTCTCCTAGTGATCTCTGTCCATCTGGAACATACACTGATAGTAAATAGCTCTCCCTCCTCTATGTCTCCAGTGTTTTTCCAGCTGCTGCTTCTTGCTTGTATCCTTGAGGACTGTTGGTTGTGGTGTCTCTTCAAGGAGGGGGACTAAGTTTCCTATGGACCTCCAGGTTCTTCCAGAACTGGGCCTGATGATTTAAAAAATTCCAGACTTTAATTCCACTGGTTGTTAGAACTCAGGAAATTTGGCTTCTCTGGGTTTCAAAACCAAGTGTTACAAGAATTTATCTTTCCTGTGCAGGCTCCCTGGTGTGATAGTCCATTTGTCTCTCTTCTCCTTGTTGCATGTCCCTCCCTCCAGTAGACAGTCCTTTAGTCCTTTTAGCTCCACACTGCATCTCTACCCTTCCTACCCTCTTCAATGTGGCCTCTTCTCTACATTTAGTTGAAGACTTTGTTCTGCCAGTCTTCAGGTCATTTGCTGGGTTATTTACACTGGTGTGTGTGTTATCTAGTTGTATCCATGGGGTGGAGTGAACTTAGAACTCTCATACTTGGCCTCCTTTTTGCCATTCTAATTTTTATTATGTGCTTACTTATAAAAGAATGCCTCTATGACTTCTATTTTTCCATTTTAACTCTTCTGTAGATTTGAAATAGAGATAGGCTGGTTATCTTGTATAAAAGGAAGCATTTATGACTTCTGGATGTTCCAGGGAATTTCCTGGGACTACAGGGAAAAAGTTATTTTGATTTGGTTTTCATTGTTAAGCAAATTTTCTGGATTCTTAGCTCTTTTCCAATATTCTAGGTATTTAAGCATGCTTAGAAACATGAGCTTTCATTTTCTCTTTATGACTTCTGTAAGATGCTCACTTAACTGCTGAACAAGTTACCAACAAATCCACAAATTGTGCTTAATATCTGCAATCCATACTTTAGACAGATTATGATTGCTATTTGGGAAATAGTCTGAGGAAAAAAGTCATTTGGGACAGAAAAGAGACAAATTAATCATGATGATCAACAGTGGTAATGATTCTTTTTCATTTCTACTTCGATACATGCTGCCTATGAAAGGGAGGTGAGTGGAAACTTCATTTCCATTACTTTAACACTACATTTGTGGAAATATTCATTTTCTTTATGTGATCTTTTTAACTTTCCTCACATTAAATTAAATATATGGTTTTAATAAAGACACATGGAAAGGGATCAAATAACTCAATCCTATGGGCAGCCTCAATGTTCCTTCTCTGGTCTAATCTCTAACATCTATAAGGTACATGTGGATCTACAATAAAAATAAACAAAAGGAAGACTTTCACTTTTGATTTTTAAAGAAAGGTGAACATTTAAATCATCCGTTCATGTTTGTTCAACATAATTTGTTTTTGATGCCTTGGACTTTCTCTTTAATTTTTTAATTTTTTTATGATGTTCACCATTAAGTCCAGGGCTCCTAGCATACCAGGGAGACTACACAGCACAGGGGTTAATGGCGTGATTTTGGGTCAGATATATGTCGGTTCATTTATTCACTTGATAAATATACTAACGACTACTGAGGGCAAGATGATGCATTACATGTTGGGAAACAGTGTTGTGTATAAAAGAACTGGCTCCTGCCTTTAAGCAGTTTAGAGTTTAATGGGAAATTCAATCAGAATCAGAAACTTTTGCAGCTAAGTGACTATGGCACATTACTTATCTTTATAAGTCTCCAATCGCCTTATTTATGAAGGGAACATTTATATTCATACCTGCATCTTCATGCAGCATTATTGTTAAGATTTGATAAACTCCTGTGTACAAAATACCTAATATTATACCTGGAATGTAATTAACTTGATGATAGCAACACTTTAAATAATTACAGTATCAAAATAAAGTGACCAAAAAACCTAGAAATTACTTTGATGGATGCTCATTTCATCCTTGAGAAAACAAAACTTTAAACACCTCTTAACTTGAAAAAGCAAATTAATTTACTCCAGAATATTCAACTTTGTTGTAGTTTAGTATCCTAGAACAGACTCTGATACAAATATCTGAAACAATAAAGTAAGTTTTTGGAGAGGATTCTGAAACCAACGCCTGTGGGAGAATGAAGACAACTGAGACTGGCAGAGGATGAAGCTAAACCCCATGTAATTAAACTATGTTAGGTGATGATACAGGCATATGTAAAGCTAGGATGACTCCTCCTAGTTGCCCTCAATTTAGGCAAATGTTTGAGAGCCTTATACTCTTGTGTCAACTAGTTATTGGATATTGACAGCCACTGAGAAGGTGGTGTAACCTTAAGTAAGTAGGTTTTGTGGATTTTTTTTTTTTTTTGGCTTTTGTTTTTGTCTTTTGTTGTTTTTGCTTTTTTTTTTTTTTTTGTAGAGGAGAAAGTCTCCAAGAGGAATGTATTTATTTATTTTTTTAAGATTTTATTTATTAATTTGACAGACAGAGGTCACAAGCAGGCAGAGAGAGAGGAAGGGAAGCAGGCTCCCCACTGAGCAGAGAGCCCAACTCCGGGCTCAATCCCAGGACCCTGAGATCATGACCTGAGCCAAAGGCAGAGGCTTTAACCCACTGAGCCACCTAGGTGCCCCAAGAGGAATGTATTTAAATGCTATCAGCTGCCTACTTCAGATCTTGAAGAAATGAACACTGATTCAATTCTCTTCCAATTCTACATTTAGAATATATTTTGTTTTACATATTTTTGGAACATGTTTAGACAAACATAAGAAAGAAACCCTTGATTCAAAATACATAAAAATATTTTGGCTAATAGATATTTGTATTGTGTTACCCTAGCCATTATGGAAATGATTTCTTCAAAATGCTGTTAATCGATATTAATTATTTCTGAAGCTCTTGGGATCACATCCTTCAAAGAGAATTTTCAGTAGATATGACTAGCCACATTATTCTCAAAACTGGAATTAAGTTAAGCTCACATAATTGTTAGTTTGTAGATGTTTTAGTTATCAAGTAGCTATTTTATAACCTATTCTTTGACTTCCTAGTAGATGGTTAGATGGCAAATTTAGTCATTAGTTAAGTATGAAGATCATAATAAAATCAGTTCTTTATTTCCCTGTAATTTTTTTTTCTCTCATTTCTTCACTGGAGCATGTACTCTGCATTTCATTGAATTTAAGATAACAGATTTTAAAGCTCATTATTTTATATACCACTAAGAAAAGAAAAACAAAAAAATTAGACACATGATGCTAAATAAAAACAAAAATCATGTTAGTTTCCTTGTTATAATCACTGTGACTTATTAATCAGTCACACCGGCATCTTACTGTATTTTCTTCTGTCTTCAGTTCCCTTTCTTAGCTTTGATAGATAGTCCTTTTGCCATCCCAAGCCAACTAAAATATGTGTCTTAAGGGCAGGGACTTTGCCTGTCTTGTTCAATGCTGAATCCACTGTTCTTAACAGTGTCTGGGATTTACTAGTAACTCATTAATACTTACAAATTTCATTTTTTTCCCAGGTGTCAACATGACAAATAGAGGCATACTTCTTTGGCCAAAACCAGAGCTATGAAAATTCTCATATTAAAATATCTTTAACTCTTTAATGTATGTAAAATTTGTATTTGTAAATGCAAAGAAAGTGGTCAGAATCTTCTCTAATTTATAAGAGGAATAAATTTTGGTGCTTTAGTAGTAATAGCAGCATATTAAATTATAGACTCAAAAATGACTGTGACCCACTTGACATTGGTCTAGTAACCTGAAGGTTGAATAGTTTATTTTAATAGTACAGAAAATAAGTGATAAAGACACAAGCTGAGTCAATATAATAAATATTATATATAAATATATAATAAACATAATAAGTATAATGAATAACAACAAACTATAATATATTTAATTGCAAATATATCAATATATAGATCTAAAGGCAAAAAATAGAAACTTTCAAAACTGTGATGTCAAGAAACCAACTCTATATATTGTTAAGTATGATTACATATATGGAAAGTGTTTTGAAGGAAAGCATGCAAAAATGTTACTCATGAGTAAAATATTAAAATTATAAGTGACTGCATCTGATTTTTTAAATGTTGCTTATGAATCATTTTTTCATCCCATGAGCAAATTTCCTTCTAAAATACAAACCAGAATACTTTTCAACACATTTAAAGCATGGTGTATACTCAGATTCCCTGTTGTATTTACAACCTAATTTTGATCTTTACTATTATTTTCTTTCTATCTAGTTAGCCCTGGAGACCATCATAAGGGTCTTTTTTCTATTCTTCCTGTAATGATCTTTGTAAACTCTCTTAAAGGTTAAATAAGCATTGTGACACATTTTAGAAAAGAATTAAATGAAAATGTTCTGTATGTAGTCCTCTTTCCATTGAAACATACATCTTGAGGGAACCTATCTTGCCTAACTTTTTAAAAATAGGTTCTATCATGTTTCAAACAAATCCTGTACTATCTATAGAATCGGCTATTGAAAGAGACATAAAGACTTCTCTTATTAAACTCCACCAAACTATTTTCTAATTTAGTTTTAATGAAGCCTACAGTTGCCTTAACCAGGAACCTATTAGACAAGTTAAAAATGGTATAAAATCATTAAAAACTATACCAAGTGAGAGACAATACTAGTATTTGTATTCTTGAAAAAGCTTTCTTTGACTTTATACAATTCCAGGCAAACCTTGAATCTTGAATGAAACAAAACAAAATTAATGTACAGCAACATTAAAAATGCAGTAAGGTAGAGATGAGTGTTTATAAGACCTACATGTAGGTCTGCGTGTAATGCCTGATATCTAATGGTGAAAAGATCTAGAGTTGGAAGGGATTCCTACATATGCTAAACTCAAGAGGACATGTGTTCCATAAATTTTAAAAACTTACAGAAATGACTAGAAGGCAGAAAAATCTCAGATTTTATCTATTACAGTAGTACCCCCTTATCTGCAGGGGATATGTTCCAAAACTCCCAGTGGATGCCTAAAACCACTAAACCCTATATACACTGTTTTCTCCAATATGTACATGCCTATGATAATGCTTCATTAGGCACTATAAAAGTTTAATAAATAATAATAAAATAAAACTATGATATACTATCATAAAAGTTATGTTAATGTGGTCTCAAAGTATCTTACTGTATTCTGTCCCTATGACGATGTGAGATGAGAAAGTGCCTATGTGATGAGATGAAGTGATTTGAGTGACAGACTTGTGATACACAGTTAGGCTACTACTGACTTTCTGATGATACGTCGGGAGGATCTTCTGCTTCCAGACTGTAGTTTACCACAGGTTACTAAAACCAGATTAAGGAAAACTGGATAAGGGGGACTACTGTATCTTTAATCATGGTTAAAAAATTTTATTATACCCCTTTTAATGATGAGGAAATGGAAGCCCTTATAGCCCTTATACTTTAGTACTTAGGAGGATTCCAGGGTTGGTGGATAGCAGAATGCTAATTAGAGTTCAGACATTTGGATTTCAGAATACAAGCTCTAAGCCCAGGTTTTCTCCACCTCAGCACATTGATATTTGGGATTATTTAATTTTGTACTGTAGGGCATTGCCTTGTGCATCACAGATTGCTTAGCCACATCACTGGCCTCAGCCTACTGATGCCAGTAACACCTGCATTCAGTTATAACAACCAGAAGTGCTTTCAGTCATTTCCAAATGTCCCTGGAGAGCAAAGTTACCCCCGCTTAAGCATCACTGGTCTAAGTTATACTGCTTCCCTAAATCAGACAGATAAACATGACCAATGCAGTACCTCTCAAAAAGGAAAAGCCATATATTTTTTAAAGATTTTATTTATTTGACAAACAGAGATCACAAGTAGGCAGAGAGGCAGGCAGAGAGAGAGAGGAAGAAGCAGGCTCCCTGTTGAGCAGAGAGCCCGATGTGGGGCTCGATTCCAGGACCCTGAGATCATGACCTGAGCCGAAGGCAGAGGCTTAACCCACTGAGCCACCCAGGCGCCCCAGAAAAGCCATATATTTAAACCTCTTTAAGAAATCATTTATAGCCCTTAGGGAAAATTTAAGCTTTTACAGTTGTTATTATGTTATAAAAATACATATCAAGCATAATATATCGCAGGTACTCTTCTGTGCCCTTATAATTACTAGTTTTAAAAAAATTAGGTAATTTACAATGTACTAATAAATATCAGAAGCATTTATAAACATAGATCTTGCTCAAAAACAGCAACAGAAACCATACACAGAATGGTGCAAAAAAATCCAAAGTTTTTTTTCCTTCTGGCTAGCCAAGGAAGCTTTGGGGTTCTAATATGTCTAATTAGGAAGCACTTCACTCAGTGATCCAACAAAGGTTTAAAAAAAATAACTTTTCCTCCACATATACAGAGTGAATGCATGTTAAGAAGTGTCATGAACTACTTAAAAAGCAAATTCCCCTTTAGATTTTTCACCACCTAATTCAATGGTGTAGAGTAAATCAGTAGACCTAAACTGTGCCTCTCTATCTGTGACAACCACTGAAGTATCAGTATAAACCCAAACTATATTTATTAAAAACAGACAGTCTTTTTCCTGTCATCATTGAGGAATAGAATTTCTGAAGCATTTATAAATCCCAGGGCATTTCTCTGCCGTGGGTTTTGGGACATTGCTGAATTTATTTGTATCCTTAGATGTGGAATCTGTTTTCAGAGATAAAGAAGTTTTGTTAAAGGTTTCAGAAATATTCTACCATAGAGAGATTGTATACACAAGTAGTTACTGCTTTGCAGGCAGGAAGCCTTGTAATGAGTTTCAGTAATAACCAAAAAGAAACATTCAAAGGTTCTGGCAGACAAGACCTATATTTTGAGATTGCACAAATTACAAAGGGGAAATTGTCTAGAGTTAAATTACCTTTCCTGGCTCAACCTCACTCCTAAATTCTTAAGGGGATAGTAAATCCTTCTGGTGGGCATTGAAGATTCAACCAGGTTAGAGGACAGAGGCAAGATAAGCAAGGTGAATGTTAATAAGGTCAGCTAAAGGCCAAGTTCCCAAGGGAGAAAACCCATAGCATCTCCTCTTCTTCACAAGGGAAGTGAAACAATGAAACAGTTTTCCCAATGCCAGTTGGTGTTTGCTTGGCTCTTGTGTTTATAACTATGGACAAAATTAGATCCTGAGAAACAATAATGAGTTGTCTTCAAAACTAAAGCATGTGTGTGTATGCCTGCACACCTGCTGTAACCCACTCAGTGTAAGCATTTCTCCTTAGCTGAAAGGTGATTTAAATGAGAATTTGAGACAATTAATAATAGTGATAATATATGATTAGAACTTAGTTCCAAAGAAACATAAAAAAATAGAATTCAGTACAACTCATATTTCAGAAAGTATGATTTCTAAATGAAAAATGTGTGAGGGTTTAAGCTAAAATTATATGCCTAAGGAAAATGAGTAGAAAATAATGTTTATGTGCTTCTGCAAGGAAACACAATAACAGACAATTGTTGGGGCTTATTACAGCAATAACATGAAGAATGAATCTCTTGTCTACATACCCAGATCTAGATGCCCAATATCTAGCATATCTTAGATGGTACAATGTTCCTTGAAAAAAAAGTAGGCAAAAAATAATAAAATTATTTGTGAGAGTAATTGAAGGGCTTTGTAATTCCTCTCTGTGGCTTTATAAGATAAAATGTTTCTTGTATCCAATAAATAAATTTATATAATTGATTATATTCAAATATAATACCATTATATGTTATATATAACTAATAGAGCCTATTGTTTATTCCTATTGTTTCTAGTATTAATTAACATGATTTAATAATGTGAACCCTAAATTTCTTGCTTAATGATCCTATCTTATGAGTAACTTTACCATATAAGCTCTACTGGGAGATTTCTAAAAGTAAGATATTATTTATCTAAACTATGTAATAACAGGAAGTAAAATTTTAAAAAATAACCATTTTACACTGCTCATTTGTTTTATATCAGTATAATGTAAAGCAAGTCACATTTTTAAAAGATTTTATTTATTTCTTTGTCAGAGAGCAAGCACAGTCAGAGTGGCAGGCAGAGGCAGAGGGAAAAGCAGGCTCCCTGCTGAGCAAGGAGCCGGATGTGGAACTCCATCCCAGGACAATGGGATCATGACCTGAGCTGAAGGCAGCCGCTTAACCAACTGAGCCACCCAGGCATCCCAAGCAAGTTACTTTTAGAAGTAAGTTTGACTCACTGAATAAAGACAATACATAATCACATGATATAATTTGGGTGGATACTACAAATAACAAATATAATTATAGCATCTCATTTGTTGTATACTTTATATGTTATAAACTGTCCCAATTTATTCCTGCAATTGTGCATTAAAATTGGTTTGGAATACCTCAACTTCAATCTATAGGTGGAAATCTGAAGCTCTAAATAATAATTGGCTTACTCAATATGACTCAGATAGTATATTAGATCTATGAATTCTAAGTCTTATATTCTATGCTATCTCTTTATCAAAAAATTAAATATCCTTTCTCAATAATTTTACTGGTACTATAAACTCCTCTTTGTGCCAGTTCCTTTAGGTTTATTAAATACCCCTGATTCTGGATTTACTTTATTACAAAAAATATACCTAGACCCCATGCAGAAATCACTTTCAGATAACCTTAAGTATAAGTTTATAAATTGTTAGTCACTGGAAGTTTTCTAATGAATCAGGTTATCAGATTATTCCTGAAGAAGAGGGTTTGGAAAGAATCCTAGGAAGTAGGGATATCAGGAAGATATGGATAATATGTAAGAAGAGTAGAATAATGTTGAAGAAAAGGGAGGCAGGATATCCCTACTTCACAGAATAACTGTCAAAATAGTTAATGTGAAAAATCAATTGCCCAATGGATACCAGATCACTTGAGTGTCTACCAGGATTCACCAAGCCATTTTTCACAATATTCCTTCACTATTTGAACTTAAAATTTTGGCTCATTTATATCCAGATTTATATTTATATTTATATTTATATTCAGGATGTATTTCAAAAGTGATTTTTTTTTAGGTTGCTAGCCACTTTGTTTTAGCTGTGACAGTATTTTCCTTCAGTAACATCCATAGTTTAAGGTAGAGATTTAAGAAAAATATCACTGAAGAAGTGTCATTTAAGAAAATTCAGTGTACATATATGGGCAGTAATATGACAACAAAACTTACATTTTATTCTTAAGAGTTTGGTGACATAATACTATTTAAAAGTTCTCCAAAGAATTTACATCAAAAGAATATTACAAACATGTGTATAGAAATACAATGGATGCAGGATGGTTTGGGATTTGTGATAAAATACTGTTCATTTTTATCTACCATCTGATTTTCTGAAATGCTTTTATATAATGTGAATAAAGAATAAAACACAGCAGGGAATAAATTCTGGTATGGAAAGTTATGGTCAGGATATCATTACCTACAAGTTAGAGCCAATTTTTAAAAGAAGCATGAAATTTCAAACATACCTTTTTTCATTGTGCAAAAACTTGAACCTTGGGGGTGAGAGATTTATTTAATAATAGCAATTTTTCAAATAACCAACAATTTTTTCCTATTTAGAATGTTTATCGGTGTTAGAAACACTTACTACAAAAAAAGGACCATTTCAGACTGTAAAAAGAAATTCTAATGATTTTTTTTCTTTTGAAAAGTTGTTTTATCAAAGCAAATCATTTTATCAACTCAGACTAGCCTCAAAAAGTCTGCTAACAAAGAGAGAACAAGTGGACCACCGGCTTTAAAGTTAGTCACCCTTGAAAAGATATAAAATTGACTTAAATAGAAAAAAAATCAACATATAAAATATAAGCAGGTGAAACATAAATTGCTGAGTTCTAAATATACTGTCAGTTATTTTTATTTTATTAACATCATTTTTATTATGAATTTCAAATCTAACCTCTTGTCCATTGAAAATACAAATATTTTCATTTTGATTTTTTTTTAATTTTTTTGGTAATAAATAGTTGAAGATAGAGTAGAGACTATAACGTTTTTATAAGGAAACCATGGCTAGAGTTGATAAATGACTTACTTGCCCAAGATTATAAATATTACTCGTGGCAGTCAACAACAAATTCCAGATATTCCCAATTTCCCAGATTTCGTTTAATGTTTCCATGCAGAACCATCAGCTTTCATTTTAATGCATAGATACAAGATATTCATTTGATGTAAGAAAAACAAGGTCAAAAGGATTTCTATTGGAATAATTAATCATATGTTCCAGCCATTATGCAACAGTCATGAACTGTGGATACAGAGATAGAGTTGTATCCCTTAAGTTTGAGGGATAAAAACGGTGGATAAATAGAAAAATTCTTAGAGTAGTACAAGGAAGGCATTTTGTTCTGAGTTGAGAAAAAAAGGTCAAATGGTAAGCATATAGTGATGGAGATGATATATGTATGCACTGGACTTGGCAAGGTATGTTCTGTACAATAGGCTATAGTAAAAAAGGACAGGTAACAGGATGTGGATGTAGGGAAAATCTATCTGCATTCCTTAGATGAAGTTGTCTAGAAGTAGAAGGAATAACTCTACCAACTATGGAGTTAGTGTCTCATGCATCTCAATAGAGGCTACAATGGAAGGTCCAGATGTTAGAATTGTAAGGCTGAGGTGAGTCCTGGCCATACTGATGGTGGTTTTTACTCTAACATGGTGAGATTTGCAGATGCTAGGGTAGGTAGCAAATGAGTTTCCAACAAAACAATTCAATACATTATATGGGCAATGTTCTGAATGTTCTGAACACTTCTCTGCAATCACTGTAGGGAAGCCTCAGAAATATTAAAATCTAAAAGTAGTCCTAAAAAAATCAAAAACAGAACCACAGTATATCTCCCATACCAACTTTGTTACTATTTCTCATTCTCTGTGATTCCTTGCCTCCTATTTATTTTTTCATGCATCTACTCATATGGAGATCCCAAACAGTATAAATTCAGTGGAAAATACAAAGAAATCAAATATAAAATCTTATCCTTAGGTACTTCTTCTTGTTTAAAAAACTAAACTATGAATTAAAATAAAATATAAATAATAAAATAAATAAAATATAATATTAAGTAAGTCACTAAAACAAAATTTTAAAGTAGCTCAAGAAAAAATATAGTGAAAAAAGTTAAAACAACACAATTTCCTTTTTTGTTGTAATTTTCTTTCCTATTGAAGTATAGTTAACAACAGTGTAATATTACTTTCAGGAGTGTAACATATTGATTCAACAGTTGTATGTATTACTCAGTGTTCATGACCATAAGTGTAGTCACCATCTGTCTCTATACATTATTATAATATTAACCTAATTCCCTATGCTTTACTTTTTGCCTTTGCAACTTACTTTGTAACTGAAAGTTTGTACCTCTTAATCCATTTTATTTGTTTATTTTTTGTATTCCATATATGTGACATCATATGGTATTTACTTTCCCTGGCTTATTATA
>ML106694.1:22390-43804 GCA_003697995.1 Taxidea taxus jeffersonii | reverse complement strand
TGTTTTGCCAAGTCAGCCAATTAAATAAGATAATTAATGTCTTCTAGCATCAGTAATTCATAATAGTAACTAGAGTGTGCCCAGCACTGAGCTGATTCTCCCAATCACCCAGCTATGTGATTACCTCACTGTTTCAGATTGCCACCCAGAGTCGGCCCTTTACCTATATAGTTCAAGTCAGTACCTGCCAAAGTGAAGTTTAGGGTCTCCTTTAGGTTGGCCCCATAAGACTGACACTGGTTAGAGGGAAGAGGGGGAAAATGAGCACTTACCAGCTGGGCCTACTTGGCAGACCCCTCCAGCTCTATCTGATACAGTGGAAAAGTTTCTGAACCAGGAATCAGAAAATGTAGCTGTAGCCTCAGCCCTGCCTCCTGTTTGCTGTATAAATGTGTCCTTTCCTGCCCTGAGCCTCAGTGGGCCCTTATGCAAAATAAGAATTACTGCATTAACCCCACTAGGCCAACCTCCCAAGGCTTTTGTGAGGATCAGGTGCAAGAAAGATGGTGTGTGGATCATAGCCTGCAGTGTGCTCTTTACCTGTGAAGGATCAGCCCCGCTGGTATCTGACAGCAGGGAAGGCAGTTGAGGCCAGAGCTGGGAGGGGTGGGGAGAATTGGATTCTAAGGGCATGAACCCTAGAGGCGGGTGAAGTCTGTGTTTTCACACATCCTTTTTTTCCTGGGTTTCCAGGCAGGAGGATCGTACCCATTATCAGACTGGATCTGTTTGGAAACACAGGTGATACCAATTGCAAGGAAGCAGTTACACAGATGGAGTTCCAAATGAAGCCAAACTATATTCACTAGTTTTACAACAGCTATTAAATAGGTTAAGGAGGAGAAAATAGTGATTTCACCCTTCTGAACTGACACGGGGTTAGTTGGTAGTACGCACCCGTGCTGTATGAAGCTGTGGGTTCCGTCAAGGATGATTGTAGACTGCACTTCGCTAGCATGGGCATGTGTATATAGGCTTTAAGATACAATGTTTCAAGACAGTTCAACCTTTCAAGACAGTTCCTTTTTTCAGAAAGATTGGCTACCATAAGCCTGAGCCAGTCACACCTACGCTGGCTGAGCCAGGAGCTCCACGAGGCGATTCAGGAAGGACTTAACGCCTTCGAAAGGCTGCTGGGCCCTGAGTGCTAGGATCCTGGGGGATTCTGTAACTCTCTCCAGTTAGAAAGTAATAGTTGCCCAAGGGATGGACATGGGCCTATTTCCTATCTTCCCCTCAATTCCCTGTGAATCTTGCAAAGTTCTCATTCACGGGAGGACTCCTTACCCAAAAAGTGTCCCATTCCAACTGTTTACCCTAAGTCCTGTAAATGTACATAGTATGCTCTGACCCGGTGATAACACTTTAATGGACCTAAACAGGGACTCTTGCAGAGGTATTTGCACAGAGATGCTCCTTTGCAGCACTGCTTGTCATGACAGGAGGACTTGGACCCCCTCAATGGCAGCCATAGGGGCTGGTGAAGCAAAGAGGGCAACTCCATGCAAGGAAATGGTAGCCAGCTATGTAGACAGCCATGGAAGATGTTTGTGATATAGTGAGTGGGGGGGGGGGGGGGAGCAGATTACAAAGCAATATAAAGAAAGAGGTTACATCTTTAAAGAAAATAAGTGACCCTGTGTGAGCAGACACTGGTGCAGAAAGGGCCTGGCAGGGTCGCTTGGCATGGATGCTGGTTGTGATGCTGCATCGTGGGGACGCCAGGGCAGTGGGGTGGGGATGGGGGGGTCTTTATTATGTGCTTTATGCTTTGCTGTATTTTCCATTACTCACAAAAATTTCTTGAGTATCTACTATGCAAAAATCCTTGCTTTTGAGAAGCTTACAGTCTTGTTGGGAAGAGCCAAAGAATCCAAAATACACAATTAATTCCAAATGCTGATAGGTGCTGGAAAGCAAAATGAGATTGTGAATTTGAGAGATACTGATGCAGGGACAGAAAACCAATTTCTGCTGGGCTGGCAAGGGAGGGAAATCCTAGAGGAGGGCCATTTAAATGAGACCCGACAAAGAAGTGAGAGACAGCAGATGAAATCTGGGATACCGGTCCTCTAGGAAGAAGGAACAGCCAATGCAAAGGCCTTGCAATGAAAGATAATTTTGTATAATAACCATGTATTATTTCTATAATCAGATTAAAAACCTGTACTTAAATGTCTATTTGATCTGCTCAAAAACTCATAGGACACAGGTGAATGCTCCCGTTCTGGGGACCCAGACAGAGAGCAGGTGGGATAAGAGAGGGAGGAGCTGTGAAGAGTGCCCTCCTGCTGCCATCTGTGACCGATTCCCCAGAGGGACAGGCCAGCTCATGGTTTGCTGCCTTGCCTCCCTAGAGGCAATTTTTTTTTCTTTACATTGTGACATTTCTGAAAGCAGAAAGTGTCATTACAATCAATATGTCATTTACACATTGCACTTTGTTTTCTTTTCTGAAGAGGCTGTTCCGGAATCTTACAAGTGCTGGAGTCTTAGGGCTGATACCTCACAGTGGCACATGGGAAAATACGGAAAGGACCAGCCTTGGGGAGTGGGAGGACCTTGGTGGAAGTTAGCACTTCCTCCTGACGGGGTGGGGCGCATTTTGAGACCTTGAGGATGGGCCGTGTACTGCTGGATATCTGTACACCCAGAGCGCCAGCTGTAGCCAAGCCTTGTGCAAGGGACCAGAAATGCAGGGTACGGAAATGCTTACAGCAGGGGCCCTGGGGAGTCCTTAGGGAGCAACCAGAAAGGGAGACGGGCCTGTAACCAGCCAAGTACAACCCTGCTGGGTCAATGCCAGGGTGAGGAGAAGCTCTGGAGGCTAGGGGAGCCAGAGGTGGCACCCTTGACCTGTGGTTGGGTGGGAGAAAGCTTCTGGAAAAGATTCCCAGGCAGTCAATACAGAAAGAGCATTAGGAGTGGAGGGATAAAGGCACAGCCAGTGTGTGCCAGGAATAGTATAGAACAGTGGTTACAGGGCAGGGTATGCACAGAGAACACCCCTTATCTTGGCATGGTGCTGGGCCTTGGAGGTGTGTCAGAGGGATTGGAGACCTGGAAAGATTTTAAGCCAAGAGGTGACACAGCTCCATCCTATGCTGTCCTATATGGTAGCTACCAGTCACAGGTGTCTATTTAAATGCATTAAAATTAAATAGCTCTTTTAAAAGTCATGAGAACACCCGAAAGAAAAGTTAAAACCTCAGTTCCTCAGCCTCACTGGTCACATTTCCAGTGCTTGGCAGCCACGTGTGCCTAGTTGGACATAGGGACAGTACAGACACAGAACACGTATCAAGATGGAAATTTCTTATGGACAGTACTGCTATAGAATGATCACTTGAGTTTGGGTAGATGGACAGATGGACAGACAAAAGAAGTAGCAATGACCACAGTGCTTTCTACCTGCCAGGCACCATCTAAATGCTTTCCATGTGTTGTTCCTTGAACCCTCATGACACCCCATAGAGTCATATACAGGTCCACTGAGGGGACGAGGCTGTAGGTCAATTGTCAGCATTTTCCAGCCTTTACCTAGCTCAGCTCTGGCTTCTCCCAAATGTAGGGTTCTACTGCTTGAATTTCTGGAAGAGTGTTGGAGCCTCCACTTGCTGAAAAGGTCTCCATCTCACCAGCTCACAGTTGGCTAGGAAGGCGCTACTGGAGAGCCTCCAAATTCCATGATGAGCTCTATGCAGCTTTGCCAGAAAGTCCTTCCAAGTGTCTAACCCAGCTTCCCAATTGATGACTGCAGTTGTTGCCTATTTTTTTCTGTTCAGCTTTCCCCAAAGGACGTGACTCATTTATTCCGTGTAAGACTAATGTGAAGTGGCTGTTATTTTCCCCATTCAACACATGAGAGAACTGACTGGGTCTTAGAGAAGTAGCTTGCCCAAGGTCATGCTTTGTCCCGCACGTCAGCGGTGGTGTGGGGATAAGAACGCAGGCTGTCCGGGCTGGAGTAGGTTCATAGGCATGGCGCTCTGCCCCTCTCATCATAACTCTTGTGGACCTAGAAGACAGCTACTAAGTGTACTTTCCACCTGTTTTGGCTGGAGTAGTATGAGAACTTGATTCTGTTCCAGAAAACCTTGGCGGAAAGTTATGCCCAATCATAATACAAATGCCTCACATTTGGGGGGCACTTTATGTCATTTTTAGAGTACTTTTCTGCCAGAAGTAGTTACGGTAATAATCATCCTACAGTTACACCATGTTTTCTGCTTTACAAAGTACTTTCATTTGCATGTTCTCCTTGAATCCTCACACCGGCCCTGGGAGGGAGGCGAGGCGAAGAGTATATAGTTTATCTACGTAACACAAGGAGCCCAGAGAAGTGCAGGCACCTGCTCAGGACTCCTCCGATGTTTCTTAAATTCTGCTTCCATTAATCAAGAGCCTCTCAGCCTTGTCAGTGGGTTTCAAAGTCAAGTCTACATTGTAGGGGCAATGAAGCCATGACCCTATGTGCCATCCCTGGGGTGTGCCGAGGTCAAGACACAGTCTAATCCATAGAAATAACTTCAGAATAACTTGAGACTTCCACTTCCTTTTCTCAGATGTTGCAAGAGACACCAAATCCATAGCGAGACTTCTTGAAATCTCTCTTTTCTGTGTCCCCTTCACCACATTTACAGACATTAATTCCCATGTCTCTTTATAAATATACTATGAAATTTTTTCATAATTATGCTCTTTCATAGTGAAAGTATTTATAACAAATGTGTACAATATAAAGAATAACGATCAACTCTCATGCCCCTACTGGCTAGCTTAAGAAACAGAACACGATATAACCTTCAAAGCCCTGTGGGGTCCCATCCCCACCGCTCATGCCAGGTTACTGTTCTCCTGTAGTTATTCTCTCATTTTTCTTTGTCTTGGTCAGCTGGGGCAACTATAACAAAATACCATGAACAGGATGGCTAATAAACAACAGACATTTATTTCTCGCAGTTCTGGAAGTTATGGAGGTCTACAATCAAGGCCTTCTGGCAGATCCAGTGCTTGGAGAGGGCCCACTGTCTTTTTCACTGTGATCTGACAATGCGGAGTGAGGGAGCTCTGTTGGGTCTCTTTAATAAGGGCGTCATTCCCCTTCATGAAGGCCCCACCCACATCAGCTAATCACCTCGCAAAGGCCCCACCTCCCAGTAACACCACCTTGGGAATTAGGTTGTAATACATTAATTTCGAGGGGCATTAACATTCAGTTCACAGTGTAGTCCTGGACCACCTTCCCACCCTCTCTCAGCAAAATATTCTCCCCAGAGCAGCCCACATGCCCCTTGTGCTTCCGCCCCTGCTCCTGGCCCCACACCTAGCTGGTGTGACCTTTTCTGAGAAGTGGGGAAGGTCCATCCAGGTGGACTCTTTTTCCAGTTAAGGAAAATGGAAGGTTGAGAACTTGTCTGCACACCTTGGGAGATAATGGGGAGTGTGTCCTCTTAAATTCATTCCTGGAGCAGCATTGTCACTGTGTCCCCTAGGGTGAGCACCTTCACCACGTGGACTTCTGAACTGAAAGGAGACTTGCATAAGACTTGCATATGTTGTTCTACACATATTTACTGAGCACCAACTGTGTTCCAAGCAGGGTCACAAGTATGGCGGCGATATGGTAGGAAATTCCCTGATCTCAAGGAATTTACTGGATAGGGCAGGTCTTGTCCATACTCCACCACTGGCTGTGATCTTCCTTTCATTACCGTCACTAACCTACTCTCCTTTAAAAGTTAGAGTAGAGGGCGCCTGGGTTGCTCAGTCAGTTAAGCATCTGCCTTTGGCTCAGGTCTTGATCCCCGGGTCCAAGGATCAAACCCCGCATTGGGCTTCCTGCTCAATAGGTAGCCTGCTTCTCCCTCTCCTCCCCGCTCATGCTTGCTCTTCTCACTCATGTTCCCTGTTTCTATCTTTGTCTCTCTCTCTCTCTCTCTCAAATAAATAAATAAAATCATTAAAAAAAATTTTTTTAAAGTTGGAGCAGGGATAAAGTTAGATAGTAGACATGGAAGTGTACAGAAAAGCTGAGGCAGATCCTGGCTGATGCTGCTTGTAATCACTATAGTCCCTGAAATGAGGTGGCCTGGGCTCAGAAAGGATCTGGAGCTTTGGGTCCTCACACCTGTAGTTACCCTGGTCTGCCACCAGATGTCACTGATGGGTAGGAGGGGGGCAGGGAGCTGAGGGTGATGGAGTTTTTGGACAAAGTTGTGAAAAGTGTGAAATAACTGCTGACTGTGTGCAAGATGCTATTCCGTTCTCCTTGTTATACCATTCGGCGCTCACAGAAAGCCCCATCCCTGTTTTACAGACAAGGAACCTGGTGCTCAGAAGGGAGATAAGGGGTAGTCTCCCTGCTCCACCCAACCGTGCCAAGTAAAGATTGCCTGAGAGACGAATGTCAGCTCTTGTACGAAAGTGTTCAAAAAGGTGGTCCTTTACTGCTACCAAAATGCTCCGAACAGTGCCTCCCCAGACTGGGGGCAGCAAATGGCTGCACCAGTGCATGAAAACCACAACTCTTTGCAGTCATTAAAACCCGGATGGATGCCCATGAGGGTTATATATAGGTGTTCACTAGGCAGATAAAGGATGCCGAGTGACAAGAGCTAAGTCATGGTAGCCGGCCTGTCCCTGTTCTCTGTCAGGTATGTTGGAAACAACAGTGGTCATTGCCAGTTCGGGCTTGACATCAGGATTAAAAAAGGTCTCTGAGGACCCAGCCCCAATCTTAAAGAGCACATAGATGCACAGGCCGTCAGCTATGACGGGCTCTAGTCCAGGTTCTTTCTAAATCCCTGAAAAAGCTCTACTGAAAAATTAAAGGAGAAAGAGAGAGAGTACAAGGTCAAATTCAACTGGTAAAAATCTGCATGTAGTAGTTCCTGTGGATAGGTCCAATGATGATTTTGTCCACCTCTTCATTTTCCTTCTAGGGGAGCAAGGTCCTGTGGGAGGGGAAATGACCAATTCAAGGTCATACGGGTAGAGAGGCCACAGAGTCCATGACCTAATCTCCACAGATCTTAAATTCATGGCATGAGGCATGACAGGGCATGACCTGTGGGATGAGATGCTACACAAAAAAGACTTCAGGGAGGCTTTGCAAAGGAGAGAAGGGTTCATGCAAAGGCACTGGGGCTAGATTCCCCAATGAAGAAACTCCAGCAGCACTCTCTCAAATGCAGACCCACCAGGAAGGGAAGGCAGATGCTGCTGGAAGCAAACCAGAGACACCCCCTGACCCACCCCGGGAATGGCTGAGAGATGAGGCTGCTCAGACACACTCAAGGGAGGCCTAGAGGTTCGGATGGCAAGATTGGAATGGTGCTATGTGATGTTGGAAGCACCTGCAGCCCCAGGGTGAATTACCAGGAGGCAGGTTTTAGCTCAGCAGAGTAAATGCATACATTTGTACCCAGTTCACAGTTTATAAAGCCTTTTTGTAGGTATCATCTCATTCAGTGTGGACAGTCACCCTTTGAGGGAGTTTTTATGCCCATGTTACATCTGGGGAAAGTGAGGTTCACAGAAGTTCACTCATCTCCCCAAGTTCTGAAGCTGGGATTAGAGTCCAGGTCTTTCTAGCTACAACACCATGTTCTTTTCACACTGAAATTATCTTGAGATAATGAGGATGATGTTCATGATGTTTTTCAGTGGCTATGAGATAGGACTTGCTAGCTGCATTTTTGCAGATGGAGGGTCTGAACTCCAGAGAGGGCCTGTCACTTGCCTAGCCCAGCAGCACAGCTGGAACTGGGAGAGATGGGGGTGAATGCAGATTTTCCTTTGCTGCCCTAGTCCTCTTTCTGCTCCTCTTCCTTATGGGAGTGAGTGAGCGCCTTGTTCCTGGAAGGGTAGGAACAAGTTTGAGATGCCTCTCTACCAGCATGCCTGTAGGGCAAGTCCCCCTGCACCACCACCCCACCCCACCCCCCACCGCCCCGGCCCCAGAAGAGTGGGTGGAAATGGATGGGAGCCCAGGCTGGGCTTCCTACCTGGAGATTCTCTGGCTTTGTTGAGTGGAGGACAGCACACAGCCAGGTGCCTTGCTTGAAGCAAATTCCTGGGGAGTGAGGAGCTGAGGTGGGGGAGGAGGCTGCCAGGAGCCAGGGGCCTGGAGAAGGGTCCTGGGGGCAGAGCTAGGGGGTTGGCTTTGAGGACAGGGAAAGCAGGAGAGAGGTGATCAAACAGTGTTTGTGAAAGATGATTCTCCCCGAGCCAGGCTGTGGGGCGGGGGAGATGCAGGAGACGCACATGGAGGCTTTTGAAGGTGCAGACACAGGGGTCTGGACAGCCCAGACCAGCACGGCAGACAGTCCTGAGGACAGGCGATTCCGTGAGTTGAGAATAATCCTTGCACCTTGACAATTATGCTCAGTTCTTGGCAGGGGGTGTAGGATCAACATGTCCCTTCCTCTCCTCGGGCCCCACCTTTATGCTACCAATTTACTGAATTTTGAGCCCCTGTCTTCTTTGTTTCACTAAATTCTCTGTATAGTTTTATGTTTTATTTGGTTGCGGTCGGTCTGTGAACTCGGATTTCCGATCCAGGTAATGTTCATTCATGAAGGCCTTTTACCTGTTTCAGATCTGGCTTTAAAGAGAAGGAAACACGTGCATGGGAGCCTGCTGCTGGGGGAGGGAGTGGTTGGGGTGAGAAATACTGTGTACTGTCTCCCCAAGGTTGCCAAACGGTGTTGAGACAGACCCGCATGTTCCCTCTGCTGCAGTGTCTTAGAAATACCACCCCAAGTGTTGATTTTCCTCTTCTCAGCTTACAGGGCAAAATGGTGTTCACTTTTTCTATTTATTTTTGGAGAAAGTTCAGGAGGAAAAAGAAATTCCTTTGGCATATTTTGAAGAGGACAAAAATACAACCTGGCTTTTGTGTGGTGAAAATGTGGGAAATTTCAGCTTCCAAATGTCTGCGCTGGAGGGAACCAGCTGAACTCCGAGGCTTGGTTCCTGGGCGCTGGGCCCAGGGGAGGGGATGCCTGGCAGGGGCTGAGCTATCCCGGAAAATCAGCGGGTGGTTCATGTCGAAAGTGCAGGAACAACTCTGGGTTCTTCCCTGAACCTCCAGGGTCATGGACACCAGTGGTGAAAAAGACCCTCTCTTTGTCAACCTTCTATACCACAGAAAAGAAAACCTCCCCAGGAAGGAAACCTCTCCAGCTGGTTAACCCCAGCCAGCATAATTGGAGGAGGCGGCACCAGAAAGAGAGCAGGGGCCTGGGCTCCGGGGTCTTCAGATCAGTGCCACCGATGAGCAGCTGGCCAGGCCTAGGTCAGCCCACCTTGTTGTTTCCTCATCTGTAAAATGGGAATAATAGAGCCCCATCTCCAGTGTTGTTGGGAGGACTATATGAGATGACAAATCCAGTTAGTTTTCATTTAGCACATACTAAACAAATATTAGTTATTGCTTTTATTAAATTTATCACTGAAATTTTGTTTCATCATACACACAAACAAATTAAAAGTGTGTGTGTGTGTGTGTGTGTGTGTGTGTGTGTGTGTGCCTCTTGGAATAATGGTTCTTCCAGGAAGAGGGATTTAAATGTGTGAGAAAGGAACAAAGTGTCCCCTCAGAGACTGGGATATCCTGGGAAATTTTCTATAAGTTGCTGAGACGCCGTCTTCTTATTGCCAGAATATCCTGAGGAACAGAGGAGACGTCAGCCAGTGGGCCAGCTGTTGACTTTATTGGGCTGAGGATCCATATGTTTGGCTGCGCTTGTCCTTCTGGCATCCCAGCCTGGGGGGAGGGAGGTTGCACATCCCAGGGAATGGCTGCCCTGGGTGCCTTCCAAACAGCTGCTTTGCCGTCCTGAAAAAACAGATCACAGGGGAGGTCTGAAGCACACCAGGGGAAGGGGAGAGTTGGCGCTTTCCTGGTTCGGGTGGGCCTTATAGGCCAGGGAGCCCCAAACCATGGGGGCGGTGGGAGGTGGAGGGGACTCCCTAGGGGGCCTAGGCTCTTGGACTGATTGTGTTGATGAGCTCCATCTGGAAATTTCCCTGCTGTAACCACAGCAGTTTTACCCCACACTTTGGCAGTGCCTCATTCGAATGCATCTCCTTGTGAAGCAACAGGCCTTCTTTGCTGTGGACTCAGGGTCAGCCCCATGCTGCCTCTCAGAGCAAGAAGAGTGCCTGTAAAGTGAGCAGTGAATGTTTGTCCATTACTTATCACAGGCCGGTGTGGTGCCGGGTGCTTCCTGGGGACAATCCTCATCCCGGGAGGTCCCCGAGGTAGAGAGGCAGGATCCTCATTTGGCAGAAGAGGAAACAGACTCAGAGAGGTCAAGGTACTTGTAGAAGGTCACACAGCTGGTAAGAAGCAGTGGTAGGAGGGGCGCCTGGGTGGCTCAGTGGGTTAAAGCCTCTGCCTTCAGCTCAGGTCATGATCCCAGGGTCCTGGGATCGAGCCCCACATCGGGCTCTCTGCTCAGTGGGATGCCTGCCTCTCTGCCTGCCTCTCTGCCTACTTGGATCTCTGTCTGTCAAATAAATAAAATCTTAAAAAAGAAGAAGAAGAAGAAGAAGCAGTGGTGGGATCCAAACCCCTAGGCTCTGACTCTAGAACCCACACTTGTAACATCTACTGTGTGTGTGGTCACCCTAGAGTGTGTCCCCACGTGGTGGAGAAACAGAGGTGGCAGCCGTAGGGCGCAGCTTAGACCCTCACTGGGTTAACCAAGGCTGGCCCATTGTTAGAGGCTAAGTGCTGCAATAGGAGGGCATAGGGAGCTAGAAGCAAATATAGTTGAACCTTAGCTCTTCTACTTAGGAGCTGTAGGCATAACCCTTCTGAGCTTCTGAAAATCAGATAAAAATACTTGCTTTGCCAAATTACTGAAAGAAATTGTGATAACTGGCACCTCCTTGGTGGGTGTCTGTAAATGGCAAGCAGGACTATGAGTCTTGTAACTGGAGATGTAAGGCTTTGTAAGCTGTGGGGAGTTTGCGTGCCTCCTGTGAGGAGGCCCAGGCCAGTCCCATCAGACCCTGAAGCTGGAAGATGCCTCCAGATATCACCATGGCCACAGCAGTCCTGGCAGGCCACAGGCCCACCCTGGTGAGGGAGCTCAGTTCATTTCACCGACTTCCCTGGGATGGAGAAGATAGCCTCCTCTCCTCATTCATTCCAGCTTATGAAAGAGATGGGGAGAATGTACAGGAATGTATCCTTCCTATTAAAGAAGTAAGTTGTGAGTTTTGTTCTTTGATGGTCAAGAAAGACTTGCCAGGTGTGGGGGACAGCACACAGAAGCAGAGAGTACAGGAGCAGGGTTTTGGGTGGCAGACCTGAGTTCAAGTCCTGGCCTGCTGCACAACTCCCAGGCATATCATTTGATCTCCCTGAACTTGCAAGTCTTCGTATGAGGGAAGAGTCTTAGCTCCCTGGAGAGATCACCATGGGGACTGAAAGCCATCTCTAGGGCTACTGTGTAGGCAGAGCTTCCTGACTGCCACTGGACCCCATTTCCAGGAGTGGCCAGGCCCTTCTTCTTTACTCTGTCTCCTCATCTTCCATCAGGCAGGACTGGAAAGGCCCAGGCTGATCCAGAGCTTGGAGATAGACACAGCTCCTACCAGGTATGGCTAACCCCGAGCCATCATCACACGAGGAGAAACAGGCCTGGCCCTGAGCCTGGTCTGGCCTCGGATCTCTTGACCCTTCCAGGGACTAATGCTCAGCTCCGAGCTGGTGCAGGCACTGATCCCGGACAGCATGGAGCCACTGGCAGCCTCGTAAATCAGGCCTCAGCCTTTGAAGCTTCCAAGAGCTCCCTGGGAGAGCCTGAACAGCTTGATCTTCTTACAGCAGGAGCTCATCCCCCGTAGTCTGGAGTCTCTAGAGGTGACTGGGGCCTGATTTACCGAGGTCTCTGATAACAGCAGCCCAGCCTAGGAAGGGAGGCCCAGGAAAAAAATGAGTTTGCCCTTTGACCTGGCCTCCCAGGCTGGGGAGACAGTCGGAGCTCCCCTGCAGGGACCTCCCTCTGGGCCTCTGTGGGCAGTGCCCCCCGCCCCTATTGGAATTTGGCTCTCTTTGCTTCCCTTCAGAAAATCTCTTCCCTTCAGAAAAGAATGAGGGGAGGAAGTGCCTTCAAACCTGGCACCTGGCAGAAAGAGGCATGGTAGATGGGCCTGAGTTTGTAGTCAGTTCTGGGTGGGTATCCTAGCTTCACCATCTCCTCGTCTGTGGCCTTAGACAAGTATTTCTGCAGCCCTGAGCCTCAGTTTCTCCATGTGTCACAGGGGATTACAAAATGGCATGGTGTAGCGTTGGCATGGGGGTAAATGAGCTAGCAGACGTAGAGCCCTGTACAGTGGCCAGCACATCCTAGGCATTCAGAGAACATTCTCTCCCCTCCTTTCACCCTCTTCCATCCAAACGTCCAGGCTGTCTGCTTCCAGACCCCATGCTTGGGTCATTGTGCAGGCCTGTGCTCTCTAAGCAGGCATCTCTGACTTATTCTCACATTATCCTATCATGCTTCCAGCTACAATGGAAATGTCCTGGATTTGCCCTGGATCCGTACGTGGTGTCTCTATTTTTGAAACATGTCTGATGTGACTGAGGAACTGAATTTTATGTACTTTTAATATGAAATTTAAATCTAACTGGCTACACGTGGCTAGTGGCCACCCTGTTGGACAACATAGGCCTAGACCATGAGGAAGACCTGCATTGGCCTGGCATTGGCTCAGATAGTGACCTTGGGCAAGTCATGTCACCTCCTGCACTTTCAGTTTCCCTGTCTGTAAAGTAAGAGCTCTTGGTAGAACTAAATGAGCCAAGGCATATGCCTCATTCGGTTGACATTTCAGCATATCTCTTGCCTCATTTCGTAGACACACACCTATTTATTGGAATAGGTGTGTTGAGTTGAGAGCAATGGAGGCCCTGAGAGGAGACAGCATGAACCCTGTCTTTGGGCCAGTTATACAGATGAGATTTGCACCTGTGAAACAGAGACAAGGGGGTGCAGTTCCAAGCCTTCCCCAGCCTCTTCTGACCTCTAAGCTATTCCCAGCTTGGGCCTCCCTCTTGTTTGCTCCAAAGAGTTTCCACGTAGGACCATAACTACCTGTTTGCAGGATGAGCGTCTCCCCCTATTTTTCCATCTTAGCGGCTGGACCCTCAGAGTTCATCGTCAGACAACATCTGGCTAGAGGTCATAGCCACCACACAGGAGAGAGAAGACAGGGCCTTGAGCGGGGTGGGTGACTCAAGAACTGGGAAAGTGGGAAAGGAGAGTGGATCTACTCCACCAGCCTTTCAAGGTGATTGTTCGGTCCTCATCCTGTCACTTCATGGTCCCAAGATGGCCACCACATTAAAAACAATGATAAGAAGGAGATGAATGGTGTCACAACCCACCCAAAAGCTTCCCCTTCTACTGAACTTGCTTTCTCATCTGTTGGCCAGAATTGGGTCACACGATTAGCATTAGTGCAAGAGAAGCTGGGAAATGGAGCATCTGTCAAAGAGAAAACGGGCTTGATTGTCTTAGCCAAATCATGATTTATTGCCTGGGGCTGAGCATGTTGATTTCCCAAACAAAACTGGGCCATGATAGCGTGGGAAAGGGGGCGGAGAGTGGCTCTGGGGTTGGCCATGGGCAGTAGCCTACCTCAGTGGTGTAGCACTTGACTCAGCACTTTCACTTGTGATTCTGTTTGAGCCTCTCGAGTTTGTAAGATAGCACAGGGACTGTGATCCCCATTTTTTACAGCTGAGGAAAAGGAAGCTTGGAGAAGTAGAACAATCTAGCAGGCCAGGAAGTGATAAGCCCCAGTCCTCCAGACTCTCAGGCTGCCCCCTCTGTGCCGAGATTACCTCAGCTGAAGGCAGGGGCCAGAAGTCACACACCTTTGCGTCCCAAATATCTAGTTCAACAGCCTGGCACAACGTGGGCGTTCGGCAAATGTTCCACAGATATATTAAGTAATGAATGTGTTTAATTAATTAGTCCTCATGCTGTCACTGAGGACTTTAATTAATTTATTCACTTGCCCCCTGCTGCCCAGGATGGGAATAATAGCCCTTGGCCACTACTACTTGCCTTCCTTCAAAACGAGGAAACACCATCCCTTTCCAGGCCCGGCTGGCTATGCGTCTCATTTCCTATGCTCATACCAGCCAGGGGCCAAGCAGACAAGGTTTCCTCTGGCCAGGAAGTGGTGAGCAGAGCTGGGTTCACACACCTGATCAGCCTCCTGAGAACTCAGTCCAGAAGCCAGGGGTGCTCCCTCAGGGAACAGTGAGAAGGTCTGTCAGGAAGAGAGGTGAGGAGGGGAAGCCAGTGATGATTTGCCCAAAGAGCAAAGCCACCTGGATCATTGGCCTTGAAAAATAGTTCAGTTCTGGGGGTGCCTGGGTAGTGCAGTCGGTTAAGCATTGGACTCTTGGTTTCGGCTTAGGTCTGATCTCAGGATCACGATATCAAGCCCCACTTTGGGCTCTGTGTTTAGCACTGAATCTACTCCAGATTCTCTCTCCCTCCACTCCTCCTGCTCATTCTCTCTCTTTCTCTCCCTCTCCCTCAAATGAATAAATAAATCTTTAAAAAGAAAAAAAAAAGAGGGGTGCTTGTGTAGCTCATTTGGTAAGCATCATCGAGCCCCACATCAGGCTCCCTGCTCAGTGGGGAGCCAGCTTCCCCCTCTCCTCCCCCACTGTGCTCCATCTCTCTTTCAAATAAATAACTAAAACCTTAAAAAAAAAAAAAAAAGGTTCAGCTTAGTAACCATCCCATTTGTCGCCACAAAGCTGTAGGCCAGTACATGTTGGACCTCATTTCTTTGAAAGCCAGTCTGACCCAGCAGACTGGGTGCTCCTCCAGGCAGACTCTGAATCCTGTCTACATCCCCACTGATTGGTAGCACAGAGACTGGGTGGGTATAAAGAAGGAAAGACCCATCCCTTGCCCCAGGGCTCATCATCTTTTGAAGGAGACAGGCACCCACCTAAATGACAGACACAAATTCCAGAGCACTAAGCTTTCTAGCAGATTGTCAGACATTGGGCTGGCTGGGAAAGTGATGGGGTGATGGGGTAATGGAGTCAGCCTGCAGGTGGGAGGGGAGAAGGGAGCTGAGGAACTCCAGTAGGATTCTAGTCTTTCAACAAAGGAAGGAATTGTAGCTGGTAGCTGGAAGTGGAGGTAGGGAGAATGTTCTAGGTAGAGGGCCCCATGCATACAAAGGCTTGGAGGCAGGAGAGGACAGGTGGGCGCAGCAGACTGGCATTGAGTGTAGTGTGTTTGAGAAATGAGCGTGGAGATGAGACAGGACAGATAACACAGGTATCAGGGTGTGAAGGGCCACGTTAACATCCTACAGTCCTCTGAGCCTCAGATCCCAAAGTTATGGGAATCACCTGGGGATCTGATTTCAGATTCTGATAGGGTAGGTCTGAGGTGGCACCTGAGATTCTGATTTCTAACCAGCTCCCGATAATGCTGATGCTGTCAGTCTGTAGTTCAAGGCTGCACTTGGGAGAATCCAGGCTTTAGGCAATAGGGAGCCATTGAATGTTGTATTCAGGGACATGATTATAGTCTGATGTCCTTCTTAGAATAATCGCCTTGTGAGCTGTGAAGCAACTCCAGCAGGGTAGATAAGGCAGACAGGGCAAGAGATGTATCTTTCTCTATCTCCAGTGCTTGAGATGGTGTCTGGCTCGTAACATAATCAATAGATACATGTAAAGGAGTAAATTAGCCATTATGATAGACTTTTTAAATGAGAAAACAGGAAGAAGGGATGACTCAAATTATGCCAGGCAAATTATAAGCCAATACTATATAAAACACTCATCTGGGCCCATCCAAACTGAGTAACAAGTCTTAAGGCCATGGTTTTCTAATGGCTTTTGGTCAAGGATCTGACTGCTTAAATGAAATCCTAATGGAGGCCCAATATATGAATTGGATAAAAAAAAAACAATTAAGCAGCCTGGTTGGCACAGGGCTCAGGACTTGGACCCCCATACCTCACTCCTCCCCCTTCCTCCCCTCTCCCAGTGACTGGCAGATTCCCACCGTAGCCCCAAACTCTTGAAAGTGTCAGGTACCCCAAGAAGCCAGCCTGATTTCTCCACCATCCCCGGGATCTTGAATGGAAATTATCTGCTTCTGGTTAAGCTTCCCCCACTAGACAGTGCAGTCCTTCAGGGTAGGACCACGAAGAAAAGACCATATTCAGATCCTCACGCACAGCACGGGACCTGGTCAAAGCAGTGTTGGGGGAATAATGATGGGCAGAGTTAGACAAATGAGCCAGCAAGTCCTAAGAAGAGCGGGGCAAGTGTCTGAGTTCCCAGAGCCCCAGACACATGACCACATCCCTCACGAGCAGCAAAGGCAGTGTGGGTGACAGAGGTGGGCAGGGGTGGAGTCAAGATTTCTAGAGTAATTCGGCCTGAGTGCACATCTCCATTAAAGTGAAAAGCATCAGTCACGCTGACCCATCTTCGTGCCCCCAGGTGGTGTTCCTAACCAGGGAGAGTTGGGACATTTATCCTCAACTGCTTGTTGCTGTGTTTTTCAAATAGCCGAGTATTTGCATATCATCTGCGCCATCTCCGCTGCAGCTTCACAGCCAGGTGCTCCAGACAGCAGCTGCGGCCTGGCACAAGGGGCAGCGGGCACTGGAATATTGGAATTAAGTCCCGGTCTGTTCTTTGCCAGCTGGGTGACCTTAGACACATTGTTTCCCCTCCGGAAGGAAGCCTTCATTTTCTCAATGAGAATAACAAATATCTGTATGATGCTTCACGGTTTCAGAGCTACAAACACCGGCTCCCGGGCTTCCCCTAACCTCTGAGTATAACTGAGCTTTCTCACCTCCGTGCTGCAGCTCAACGAAATGAGCCTCTCCCTGTGGGGCTCAGCATCCCAGCCTTCTTATGAAGCCGTGGGACTTAGGGCCAATCCTTGCCCCTCGGAACCTCGGTGTATCTAAAGGTGGCAACAGTTTGGCCAGCTGTCACCCTTGCTGGGTGCCCAATGCATGCCCGCTGTCTGTATTCGGCATTGGTATGTTACTGTCATTTGCCAGGGGTCACAAAACCACTTTCCAAGAATCTGAGCTGGAACCCCACATTCCTGCCTGCCTGCCACACTTCCCTGTTGAGGTCAGGATATAGAACCTACCTCTTGGGGCTGGAGAGTGTGAGCAGAAGTCACGTGTTGTATAAACTGTAAAGTACCCCGTCCAAGAGAGGGCCCAGAGCTATGTTTGCCTCTGTGCAGCTCCCAGCCCTCCCTCTGGGGAGGCAAATCCAATGGTTTGTCACATACTGTGCATTTTAAGCCTGGACTTTTCTAGATGCTGCTGAACATCATCTGCAGGCCCTTCCTATTTGCCTCGCAGCTCAAGGCTCTGATTTAAACATCCTTTTGCTGGGGGTACCTGGGTTGCTCCGTCTGTTAAGCAGCTGACTCTTGGTTTGGGCTCAGGTCGTGATCTCAGGGTCGTGAGATGGGCCCCTGTGTGGGGCTCTGCTCTCAGCGGGGAGTCTGCGTAAGATTCTCTCTCTCTCTCTCTCCCCCTCCTTCTGCCCCCCTGCACCCTGCTTTCTCTCTCTCTCTCCCAAATAAATAAAATCTTTTTAAAAATGTAAAAAAAAAAAAAAATGGGCGCCTGAGTGGCTCAGTGGGTTAAGCCTCTGCCTTCAGCTCAGGTCATGATCTCAGGGTCCTGGGATCGAGCCCCACATCAGGCTCTCTGCTCAGCAGGGAGCTTACTCCCCCCCGCCCAACTGTGCCTGCCTCTCTGCCTACTTGTGATCTCTGTCTGTCAAATAAATAAATTTTTAAAAATCTTAAAAAAGTGTTAAAAAAAATAAGCACCCTTTTCTTGTGCTCATGGGATGGAAAGAGAAGGAAAGGCAGCCCATAGCTGGAGCAACTCAGGAAGGTCGAGGCAGACAGGCTGATTTCCAGCCACTTGGCCAGTCTGGGGGGCCTGGCCTTCTTAGGGGGCTAATCCCTGCTTTGTGATGCTCCCTTGGAGTGGGCACAGAGCCTAAGCCAATTAAAACCCTCTCTCTGAAGAGGGCTCAGGTTTCTGGAGAACCACAGGACTGCCTTGGCCCATTGCATCAAGAACTGATCTCCTGTCCTCCTTCAAGCCAGAGCTGGAGGGGGCCGGGGCTCAGAGAATGCCCCACCACTCGCTCTCTCTCCAGGCCCCCCAACAACCATGGAGGTCCTCGGGAGAGTCAGGTTGGCGGGGAGATAAGTAACTCCCCATCTTTCAGATATGGAAAATGAGGCCCCAAATGACTTGGCTTACCTACTAAATGCAGGGCTGAGATTCAAACTAGAAGATACCTGTTCAAAAATGATGCCCTCTCTGCCTTTCTGGGACAACTGCAAAACTTTTATGACCTTGTCTACCAGCATAGATCTGGGCACATAGTAGGTTCCTAATATATATTTTCAGTGACTAAATGAATATATAATGCCAAACAGGGGCATTTGTCTAAAGGCAATAGTATGAGTGGGGTGCAGAAATCCAGAACTGCAACTTAGGCTGGAATGAAATATAATAGTAATAATAATAATAATAATAATAATAACAGCCAAGGGCTAAGCCTATTCTTAATATTTTGCACTTATTAATTTATTCAGGCCTCCCAATAACCTGTCTGGTAGGGATATTGCTTAAAGCCACTTCACATATGAGGCACAGAGAGGTTAAGTAGTGTGCCCAAGGCACATAGCTGGGGAGTGGTAAAGCTGGGATTTGAACCCTAGCAGTCTGGCTCTTACTGCTGTGTACAACTTTCTGTCTGCCTGGGAATGCCCTCTTCTGTAAGCTGGAGGTGGTGAGGGTGTGCATTCCATCTGTCCCACAGCATTCGGTGTTTCTGTGACTTTTGATGTGAAAAGGGACTTTACATCAGGAACACCATACTAGACAAGTCTGGGTTGGTGTTGGCCTGTAGAGGCCAGGCTGGGTCCCAGATGCTATATACCCTCTCATTCCAGCCCTGGAGAGGAGTGGGCTCCCCCACTGTACTTCCTCTCCTGGCTGGAGTAGCCCGAAAGACTGGGACAGTTAACTGAGGTTAACAACGCAGAAACAGAATTAATGGAGTGACAAGCAGAGTTTCTTAATGGAACCAAATTCAGGGCAACAATGAAAAGAACAAAGTAAGGGTCTGGCCCCAAGAAGCCAGACTGCAATGACCCGGCTGTAACGTTAGCCAGCAGGAGACCAAGGGCCAGAACTTCTCCATGTACAAGACAGGCTCAGGGCCTTTTGGGAAGGTGGAGAGGCTCTGCTCAGCCCATCTCGAGCCCACTGTGGTGCTTAGGCAGCTTGGCAATTGTAGACAAGCATTGTGTTCTTCCCCTGTTCCTGGTGCTGGCTGGGAGAGTAAATGGAGCTCCCCCACCCCCCACCCCCTGCAGCTGTAGTCTGGGGTTCCCAGGGCATAGTAGATAAGGGCATTCTGAAAATGTCATCTCTGTGTCGTGGGCAGTGGGGAAAGACCCCACAGAGGGAAGGGGGCACCTGGAACAGGAGGATGCGGGGCTTGTCCCTAATATGTGCTGGCCCCTCACTAAGGAGCACACAGCCTGGCCCAGGGCCAAGGGCAGAGCTGTTCAGCATTCCTGTGTTTGCTGGATGGTTTTGTGTTTGATTGGAGTGCCCCGTGGGGATTGGGAGCTGGATGGTACAAGTTGATGTGGGACTTGGGCCAGCAGGCATCTCTGATCCCAGGCACTGGGGTTCGCACTGCAACACATTTTTGCTCCAGCTGGAAGCTTGGTTTGATCAGAATCCTCTTAGCATGGGGATTGGCATTCCTTTAACATATGGAATTCATCCAACAACATTCCATCCTAACTGTGGGGTGGTTACTCATTTCCTTGTCTGTCTCACCCTTGGGATGCACAGAGAATTTGAGGCAGACCTTAGCACTAAATCGAAAGAACTAGGCTGCCTGTGAGCCCTGCCTCTTGCTAACTGTGTGACCTTCAACAAAGGACTTCACCTCTGTGAACATCAGGCCTCCATCGAATACAGGACCAGGGAGGGCATAGCTGCTCAGACGTGCTTGTTCACTCAGTCATTACTTATTAAGTGCCCACTGTTTGCAAGGCTCACAGTTTGAGATTCAGTGCTGAACAAGGTAGACATGATCCCTATCTCTGCACAGCCTGGAGCATGTAATTGAGCAACTACTAAATATAAATACAATGCAAATGTTACTTAGATACATTCCCAGAAAGAGAGGTACAGGATGATGGATTAAATCAGGCAAAAATGTAGAAGAAATGTATAAGCTCGAAAGTACCATTTAGACGTTATCCTTGTTGTCCTTGTGACATTTCCTCCTATTTTTTAAGGTACTTCAATGATCTCAGCCTCAGTTTCCTCATCTGTAACACAGGACTTTAATAATACCTGCATCACTTAGCCATCCCTTGTAACATACCACCACAAAACATAGTGGCTTAAAGTGGCCACATACTGGTTTCTGCTCCTATGAATCAGTAATCTGGGCTGGGCAGAGCTAGGTAGCTCTGCCAGCTTGACGCTGGGCTCACTCATGCAGCCACAGTCTCTGGGGGGTCTCATAGCCTCAGCCCTCTGTCTCTAGCCACAAGCTGGCCAGCCTGGGTCTCCTTACAGGATGGATGATTTCCAGAAGTAGCCAGAGAAAGCAAGCCCAAAACTCAAGGGTTTTTCATGCTTCTGGGTCCCATTTGCTAATGTTCCCTTGGCCCCTCGGCCAATGCGTGCAAAATCGTCAATCCCAGAGTCAGCGTGGGAGACTGCACAAGGGTGTGATGTGGGGAGGTGTCCTTTCCACAGCAGTCTTCCACCATACCTAATGTCCTCGGTTATCCAGAGGACTTTGTAAGAGACGTGTGATGTCACACTGGTGGCTTTTGTCCCCCCACATAGTCGGTGCTTGCGAATCGGTGACTGTGAGCCTGAGAACAGCTTGCTTCCTTATGAGGGGGAGGGGAACACATAACACAGGAAGTAAGTGGCAAAGGATTAGCCATAACAGCATGTGAAGTATGGCAGCCGTGGCTAGAGATAATAAGATGCCAGAGGATGGATGATACTGAGACTGCATCAGAGCCTTCCGTTTTCAACCCTGGTATTTTACAGAGTGACATCCACCAAAAACCCTTTCAGAGAAGGATAACAAGGGTGGAAGCAAGGTGAGTGGGAACAGAATTAGGAGAAGGCAGAGAAACATTTTTCCTGTATAATATGTAACATTTGCCAGTGTTGTTTGTTGAGTACTTATTTATGCACACAGAGCTAAGCGTTCCCAGGGTTTGCCGCATGTAAGCCTCAAGACAAGCATGTAAGATGTTATATACTATCCCCATTTCACAGATGGGAAAG
>ML106694.1:0-21990 GCA_003697995.1 Taxidea taxus jeffersonii | reverse complement strand
ATTTGATGTAGATTTCCCCAGGTTTAATTGTACTTACTTGTGTGTACGTGGGTTTGCTTCTGTACTGTTTTATCACTTGTAATTGAGTATGCCCAGGCAAGATAGCAGGCATCTCCTTCCCCACAAGTAAGACTCGAACTGCCCTCTATAGCCGTCCCCACCTCCTTCCCCCCACTGCCCCATCCCTCCCCCACCCCTGCAGCTGCTGATCTGTTCTCCACCTCTAAGGTGTTGTCCTATCCAAACTTTTACATAAATGGAATCATACAGTGCCTATTTGTGATTGGCTCTTTTTCACTAGGCACAGTTCTCTAGAGATTCACTATATCTTTAGTCAGTCCTTTTTCTTACCGAGTAGTATTCCATGGTGTTCCATTTATTTAACCCTTTGCCTTTTGGAGGACGTCTGAACTATTCTGGGTTTTGTGGTTTGTTTGTTTCTTTTTTTCCAGAATGAGTAAAGCTTCTATGACCATTACTGTACAGGTTTTTGTGTGAACATAGTTCTCGTTTCACGGTGCAGTCACTAAGTTATACAGTAGTTACATGTTTATTTTCACAAGAAAGCATCCAACTGTTTTCCAGAGGGGCTGTACTCACTAATATTCCTACCAGAAATGTGTGGGCACTCCAGTTTCTCTGCATCCTTGCCAGCATTTAGAGTTATGACTATTTTTTATTTTAGCTCCTCTGATGGGTGTGTGCGTCCCCGACGGCCAGTGACGTTGAACATCTTTCCACGTGCTTATTTGCCATCTGCACATCCTCCCCAGTGAAGTATCTGCTCATAACTGTTGGCTGTTTTTCTAATTGGGTTTGAGGTTTATTTTTTTACTGTGGAGTTTGGAGCATTCTTTATATACTCTAGATGCTAGACCTTTGTTGGATATGCAGTTTGCAAATATTTTCTCCTGCTTCTGAGCTGCTCTTTTCATCTGAGCAACAGAGTCTGTCACAGAGCCCAGGTTTGAATTTCGGTGAAGTCCAGTTTATGAGTTTTTCCTTTTGGGTTGTGCTTTTGATGTAAAGCTTGGGTGTTCTACCAGTGTGCGCTCCTATTTCCTGGAGCCTGAGGAAGAAAGATCTTGCTCTGGGGGTGAGAAGGGATCAGGCTTGTTTGTGAGGTTTGAAAGCAGAGTTAGGACCAGCAGGAAGCCTCTGGAAATAAGTAAATTCTAGCTGGCTCTCAGAATACCGGGATAAAATGTGTTAGGAGTGAGTGCTCTGTCATCTGAGATCAAGCAAAGCCTTGCTAGTGTCCATGTGGATTCCTAGAAGGAATCCAAGCTGCAAATGGGGCGGGGGTGACTCATCTCCTTTACCTTCCCCTCTAATGCTAAGAATCTAGGAGAGTAGCATCTGAATTACCTCTGCCTGACCTGGCATGTCTAACAAATATAGCCCCCGGAGACCGTCCAGGTTGATACATTTAGAAAGGCTTTCAGTGGCCATCTGGACTGTCTCTAGTTTGGGGCTGGTTGAGCCAGACTCAACAGGAGGGAGCCAGTGAAGCCAGAAGGTCTGTGGTTGTCCTGCCTATAGGAAGACTACACAGTAGCCAAAGGCTTAAAGGGCCCAGGCACAGGGGCTGGGACCTATTTCTCGCTCTCTGTCCTCATCATGGGGGCCAGCCACCTGACTGCCTGCCCCAGCTCCCCTCCCCCACCCCCCAGTAGCCTCTTCTTCATTCAGACCATCAAGGAGAATCCCTTTCCTTATAGCACTTATGAGACTTAATTACCGATGGCAAGGTCCTTTGAGGCCTTGGATGAAAGGGATGGGAACAGTGGAAGGCTTGATTAGGCGTGTAGAACTCTGGGCACAATTAGCTCCATGAGAGACTGGCCCTGCCTTTATCTGTCTCCAGTTCTGTGTGACTTAACAGCAGCTAATTATTGAAATAAAAATTGCCTGACCACCCAGCTGCTGGAAAGAGGGCCCTAATATCTATTAAGTCTGCCTTTAATTATTGGAAATGGTGGCAGCTTCAGGCAGTTAGGGTTTTCCCATCATTACGGGCCTTTCCCTCCACCTCTTTGAGGCTTGAGGACACTGAGATATAAGGGAAATTCTGCCAAACCAACCTCTCTCTCCATTGCTTTGCAACTGGGCATCCATTTCCAGGATCCCTTTGCTAACAAGCTTTGTCTGCTTCGAGGACCCTCTTTGACTGCTCCCCAAGGGGCTTTGCAATCATTACACCTTATGAAAGTGTAATGCTCTTGACATTGTACTTTGACAGAGCCCTTGACAGAGTACTTCGAATTCCAGTGTGTGTGTGTGTGTGTGTGTGTGTGTGTGTGTGTTTATCTGTGTATGTTTGTGTATGTACATAAAGGCAGTCCTCAGGCATGGCTCACTTCTGACCCCCATACCACCCCAGTTTGCAGAAGAGAAAACTGAGGTGGTCCTGGCTTTTTACTTGCTGGGGTCACAGCCACCTTAGAATTCACTCTTTTCTATGGACACAATCATGGGCAACTCAAGGAGGGCACAAGCCATTGCTACCTTCACAGATCCGGGGGTCTTCTGTGGGATGGAGGGAGTTAGTGTTAAAACTAAGAGACTCACTATTTCTGGAGCCTTTAAGGCAGTGCCTGCTGCCTGTGGCGCTGGTTTTCTCCTCCAGCTCTCCCCTCCAGAGTGGAGGCCTAACTCAGGAGCCCCAGGTAATTACAGGTTAAGCCTTGAGCACAGCAGGGGATGTGCCATCCATCAGCGCAACTATCTCTCCCTTCCCTCTGATTATCTCATAACGGGCTCCCAGAATAAGCCCATAGAAAATCTGAAGTCTGGGCAGGGCCCTTGCACACTTTTTGCAGAGAATTAGCACTCTAATAAGACCTGGGTTTGAGGCTTGACCCTTGAACGAGGTTTCCAGAGAGAAGGAGAAGGCCCCTTCCCGGGGGAGCTGAGGGGCCGAATAGACCATTTCTCAAGGTCCATGAAGGAGCTGAGTCACAGCATGCAGCCAGCACCCCTGAAGCCAGGCCGGTGTTTTTCCCAGAAAGCCAGATGGAGTCCTGCTGCCCAGTGGGTGCAAAAGAGAGGTGTGAGGTTCTCTTTCGGACCAAGAGGTCCCCGGGGTTCCAGCCAACCCCATGTGAGAGGCATGTAGATGAACGCGAGCACACTCCTTTCCCTGCTCCAGGTCCCCTCCTGCACAGCTTGTTGGGCCTCGGCTCAGGTATCCCCTCCTTCAGGCCGCCCTGCTGCCTCCCCCACTTGAGCTGCCGATCCCAACTCTGCCCCTGAGCATCTCTCTCAGGGGCTCTTTTGTGTTGACTGTGCTGGGACCATCTGTAGATGTGTCTGTCTCCCTGACCGGGTCTGACCCAACTCCTTGTTGCCAAACCTCACCCTTCAAAAGCCTCATGGGATGGGAAAGAGGGAAGGAGGCTGGATGAACCCTGGGAAAGGTCATTGGGAAGGTGAAGATCTTAGGCAAGATCTTCAGCCTGATGAGAAGACCCAAGAATACACAGACAAGCCCATCTTCTGGAAGGGCTTTTGCTGGGATAAAGGCACTGGACTTCTTTCCTGGGACCCCAAGGAGTAGAGCTGAGGCCTTTGGAAGGAAGCCAAAAGGAGCTTCGGCTCAAAGCTTTCTCTGGAGGCAGTAAGTGCCCAGCCTTGGAGGTGGCAAGACTTGGGTGCATGGAGGGGATTCGGGCATCTAAAGGAGCATGAGCCAGCTGACCTTTGATGGGACTTTCTATCTTAAGATAGTGAATGCCACCTTTTCTGACTCTAAGAAGTCCCCATTTATAAAGGGGAATCACTGGCTGGTGAGTAGCTTCAGGGAAGGGAAGAATCTGGGTAGAAGAACCTGGAAAACACAGCCCTTATACTCCCTCCTGTGGGTTGAGGGCCTGTTGTGTCCCAGGTCCTGAGCATGCTCAGCCCTTTTGGGGGCATCTAGGCAGCTCTGGTGGGAGCTTTCTGAGCTTAGGATCAGAGGAAGGTGCCCATACAGCAGCCGCCTTCACTTTGATCCCCGGCCTATGACAGGCCCTCCAACAGAAGAGCAAGATGGCACATGTAAGCAGTGGTACCATCTGTCACCTGCTTGCCAGCCGCTGATTAGGGGTGTCCCAGTAGCTGAGCTAGGCACATGGCCACATTCCACCAGGTTCCCAAGAAAGCCGTTTTTTCTGGCCCACAGTGCTGTCTGGGGCCACTTCGAGAGGGAAGTATAAAAGCAGTCCTCCCAAAAAGCCCAGGTGAGGGGCGAATTGGCTTCATCAAAGGAATTAATACTGCTAACAAAACACAGTGAAAAAGCAAATAGAAAATCTAAAGACATTAAAATAAGAGATGACCTTGGTGGGAAATGGTAGAGATTATAACTAACAGCTTGAGCCATGGGGTCATATAGACCCAGATTTGAATCCTGACTCTGCTACCTCCTTGCTGTGGCCCTCTGGGCAAGACACCTGACCTCTGGGTTTCTCCTGTGTAAAATAGGGTGGTTTGGGGGGTATGGTGAGGATAAAATGAGGTCATACTATGAAGATCGTGCCCTGAGCCACCATTAATGTAATTACCATCACTGTTTTGAAGAGCAAGCTCTTCCCTAAAGCCATAGGGCCAGAGAAATGTGCTCTGGGTACCAAAACTGAGAGCACAGACTTGGAACCAGGGCTCCCAGATTCCAGTCTTGGCATATTGTATGAACGTAGGCATCGCTCCGCTACTCTGAGCTTCAATTTCCCATCTGTCAAGTGGGGATGATCGTGCCTCATCCTCTGGTGTGCATGTAGCCCAACACAGCATCGATGCCCCCCCACCTCTGGCGTCCACCTTCGTATCACACACGTCACTGGAGTTTAAAACAGAGGCCTCGCAAGACCAAATTCTGAAGGACTAAGGAAAGTAAAAGCTTATGATGATTTTGTGCACACATACGCAAACAGATAATGCCCGGGACTTCTATTTTGTAGAATACATTTTCGCTCTGAAATATTTATGGGCCCTTCTTGACACACAAAGAACTAAAAATATCACCACGGGCTTATGTTCAGGAAAACTTATAAAACTTCAGTCCAGTAGGAATTCAGTCAATTTCCTGGTTCGTCTCTGGCTGTTTCTAGGTGCCGGCGGGGGGTGGGGGGGGGCAGGGTGGTAACAGCCCACGTTTCCCCGAGGGCTTGGGTGGTGGTGGTGGGGAGTTGGGGAGAGGTTACTCAGCAGTGCTCTCCGTCTGTTCTGCCAGTGCTCTGGGCGCCTGCCCCTCATAAATACTGCCGGAGACCACATGACGGGCCCAACTTTGCTTATTGAATTTCCCCACACACACCAAAAACTTTGTTCTCCCCCATCTCCCCTTGTCTTGCAGGCCCAACGCCTGTGCCATTCTTCCAGGCCTGCTCCTGGCCCTGGCCCCATCCGGGCCTCTAAAACCCAGCTGGAGGACACGCTCCCCTGGGACCTCCCATCCAGGCTCTCTGCCATACACTCCTTTGCATTCTCCTGTCACTGAAATGACGACTGTTCATGGAAATTGCTTTTTTTCCCCACCAGGCTGATCAGTCCTCCCCTCCCAGGCTTTCTGGGCAACGCTTCTCTCTCCCTCAAGGCTGGATTCAGGGGATAACTGGGTCTCTCCCTGGTCACAGTTTTCACGTACCTCCAGCCTCCATCCAAGCTGTGAGCAGAATGGTGCTTTTCGAACTAGAGGTTGGCAACCCATCATAGTCCTATTTTAGTGGAGAAGAATAAAATAGAAAGTGTCAGGTGCTACCCTGGAGGAATGATTAGACGTAGTTTCTGAAATGCTTGTTTTAGTTAGAAATCTGTAGAAGTACGCGTTTTCTGGATGGTGAAACGTATTTTTACTGTAGGTCAGAAAATGGAAAGTCAGATCTAGATTTCTTTTCTCTCTTTTCTTCCAAACGGTCTGGCCTAGCTCACTCCTACTTGGCATTTTTGGGTCATAGTTAAGTAAGATGTCTCTCTCTCTGGCCAGTAATCCCTGATCTTCTCTCCTCCTTTGGCCCATCTGGCCTGGGTTAGGAGCCCCTGTGGTCCTTCTCCTGTCTCTTCCCTGTTTGATTTGCCCCTGTTCTAGAAGCTCCAAGAAGTAGGAAGCTCATTTGTCTTATCCACTGATGCCTCGCCCAAGGCCTGGCACAGCAGGATGGAAACTCAGTGTTGGAGAGAAGAGGGAGGGTAAGAGAAGGGGGCAAGGGAGAGAGGGAACAGGGAGTTTGGTGTGTTACCTCTGCCCATCTTTTGCAGCACTGAGGACAGAAAAGGAACTTAGCCATTACTTACAAAATCAATCAACTTCTGTTATGAGGTGTACAGTATATTTCACGAGGCTTAAACCTTTTCTTCTGGTTCAAATCTAGGCCCTGACATTTGGAAGCCACGGGATCTAGAGCAAGTCCCTTAATCTCTTTAAGCTCATTATCTCATTTGTATAATACGAGTAAATAAGAGAAAATATAAAAGAGGATCTATCTAACCCAGATAATTGTTGTGGGGATTAGGAATCATATGCACAAAACAGCCGGCACATGAGTAGGGGTTTGATCAATGGTGGTGGTTTTATTGTTATTACCTCTTTTCCTATCTGAGATCATCCCCCCATCCCCATCCCCATCCCGGGTCCCCCAGGTCTCCCCACATTCACGGACCTGTTCAGACCTTCTAGGTCTATCAGAGCCCAGCTCCATGTAAAAGAAAAAAGCCAAAATGTAGATTTTAGAATCACCTACAGGCTGTGTGAACTTGACCACCCACCCAGGGCATGCAGCCTGCTCTCTGAAATGGTTAAGTGACCAGAGCTCTTACGGGGGTGTGTGGAATGTATCGGGTGCAGGGCTCGAGGCGGCCGTGTTTCTTCCCTTCTCCTATCTGGAGCCCACTCTCCTTCCCCAGAGAGGAGCCAAGAATGATACCCGCGTCCGCATCAGGAGGAAGGTGTGAGACTGGAGGCCATGCTCATCAACTCACTCATGGTTGCCCCACTGTGGCTGACACCCCGGAGAGAGAGCTCCCATCCTGCTCGTCTCCGAGCCCAGTCCCCAGCGCAGATCTGTCTGCAACTCCTCTCTGAAGGCACCATCATGGAGCTCGGGTTTCACTAGAGAAGAGTTTCAGCCAGCCGTGCCTCAGGAGCAGGCCAGAGTCTCACACATGTTATGTGTGTGCAGTTACAGCATTTGTGGGTCAGAAATAAAAACACGTCGATAATGAGGACGATGGTGGCGCTAAGAGTAGTTCTCCAATTCTGTACGCCTACAGATAAAAGGAACATTATAGTTTATGAAGCCTCTAACAAAGCCAATTCCTAACTTGCCAGAGCCCCATAGCCAGGGGTTGTCTGGAGAAGGGCAGTAGAGCTCATTCCATTACTGTGCGTGGTGGAGGGCTATGGGAAGGGAGGTCTGAACATGGATGGATCCAGCCCTCAACCCACTTCTTGACTGTGTGGCTTTAAGCCAGTTACTTAACTTCTCTAAGCCTCGGGTTCTCTTTATCGTTAAGAGGGACCACTAGGGTGGGATAATGGGAACTCAGTGAGATCACCTAACTCAAGCACTTCGCCCAGCGTCTGGCGTATGGTAAGCCCCAGGAAGCAGGAGCTCTGGTTAATAACTTTGAAGATGATGGTCCCGATGATTACTGAAAGTCAGCCAGATAGCCAGGGTCAGGATCTTCCAGGAAACAAGATTCACTCCAGATGCTTTAAATGAATACACTTTAATGAAGGGTCAGAGGTGTGGGTAGGTGAGGAGAGCAAGCCACTATGGTGAAACACGCCAAGGTCTAGGCGGCGGCAGGAGACGGGGACCACCACCGCCCCCCATCCCTCCCAGGGCCTGGATGGGTGAGGGCAGGGAAGGGTATTGAAAGAGGCCTGGAAGAAGGACCACCTGGGGTCTAACAAGCAGACAAAGGACTACAAAGCAGGGAGAGAGCAGGGAAGCAGCACTGCCCCCTCTCACCTACACCCTCCTGCCCCATCTCTCTCAGGTGACGCCCTCAGGTGAACCCAGTGAAACAGAGATGTGGAAGCTCAGTGACAGTCCAGATGGAGGGTGTCTGAGAAATGGCTGGCAGGTCTGAAGGACAGAAACAGAGGGTATGCTTCTGGCAGAAGCCAAGTGCTCTGCAGGCTGTGAGAAGGAGCAGAGGAAGGGTCAGGAAGGTCAGGCTAATGGACTTAGGGAACCCCTGGTCAGCAGGGTTAGGACGGACTGACAGGTTTATGGGGTGCCTCTGCCGCCCAGCCTGTGGAGGAGTTGCAGTGGTGGTGGGGGTCCCAGCCAGGCCCTCATTCTTCCATCTACCCGCCAAGTTTCTGAATCCCTGGACTGCGGACCCTCGTCCCAAGGGGAGCTCTTCTCCACTGTCACTTCTTGCATCCTGGCCTCTTCCTCCTCTATTAAATGCCTCTATTAAATTGAACCATGACCGACCTCCTTCTCTTAAAAAAAAATACACTATTTACTGAATTACTATACTAAGCCTAAAATAGAAAAAATAAATAAATAAACAGGGAATGGGAGCAAGGCACGTGCTCTCCCTGCCTCTGCTTTGTGACAGGGAAGCCGTGGGTTTCAGGGCTGTGTTCTTAATAATTCGTGGTCACTCAGCCTTTGCCTTGAAGCCAGTGTCTTGGGTCAACAGGCTCACACTGATAAGAAGACATAGTCGTCCACCAATTTAACAGCCTAAAACGTGTCTCGGCCTTATTAACATATGTTTCCGCGGGGATGTTCCTTCTCCAATTATAACTGACACTTAGCTAGAGCCTTCTAAAGTGGGCCTTTTAAAAATAAAATGTGGGGTTTTTTCCCTGAGGATAGTAATGGCTTATGTTTTTTGAGCACCCCTTAGATATTAGGGACCATATCTACCAGGGATGTGTACTAACTCAGTTCATCCTCAGAACAACCCAAGAAGTCGGTACTTCTGTCCTACAGATGAGGAAACTGAAGCACAGCGAGGTTAAATAACTTGTCCTGGGTCACACAGCTCCTGAATAAATGGTGGATGCATACTTCAAATGCAGACTTCCTTTGAAATTTTAAAAACATGCATCTAAGCATTACCTTCAGATGTATTTTAGGTATATCTAAATCAAACTACCAGTATTTCATGCCACCTGATGATTGGTAAGAAGTAAAATAGTAGCTGCCGTAATTGTATTCTTTCATTCACTCAGCACCCATCTCATGAGTTCTGTGGACGCCAGGCCTGTGCTTGAGGAGCTGCAGTCAAGGGCAGAGGCAGACACAGACCATCCCTTTAGCTGGATGTACAATGATAAATCAGTGTGCACAGAGGTAGAGAGGCAGCAGAATTAATGTCCAGGAAGGCTGCTGGTGGCTCAGTGAGAAGGAAGTGAGTTGGGCCAGATCAAAGGATGGCCTTCCATTTTGACCAGGAGACTGGAATTTATCCTAGAGCCTCCACAGAGCTGCTATGGAGGTGTAAGCAGGGCAGTGGAATGATCTGGGCATAGGAGACTTCTCATCTGGCACAACCTACAGAGCCAATATCATCGAGTGGTTGTACCCATGTGCCAAGTTCAAACCCTTGGTTAGGATGATGACTCCACCAATCAGAAGTCATGTAACTTTGGGCAGTATACTTAACCTCCCAATTTCCCATCTGTAATTTGTAGATAAGCATAGTACCTATATTACAGAGTTGAGGTAAGGATTAAAATATTGTCACATAGAACATTAACGAAAGTAAATACTCAGTAAGTATTAGCTGCTACTAATAACAGTATATTGGCTTTTATTGTGAAACCATTATTAATATTACAAATTATTAGTCACTGGTATTAACCATGGCTAACCTTACTTCACTGCTTACTCTATAATATCATCACCATTATAGTCATTCGTGGGGATGAGTTGGAGATGAAGGGCCAGAGGGCACAGAGGCTAGGTGACAGTCACCATACATCCTCAACCAAATTAGACCAGAACAGTGCTTTGGGTCAAAAGCTAGGATTGGGTCAATTTGGGGAGTTATAATCAGCCTTTTTAAAAAAAAGCAAAAGAGAATGAAATAGGAAATATCAGAGTACATTGTTCATCATGTAGTAACTTTGGTTTTGTGAATCTTATTTCCATTTTATACATATAAATGCACACATTCATGTTCATCAATATATATATCCAGTCACAATGTAAGATGCTTTTCAAACTGTGGATTGCAGGCAAAAAGGTTTTACACACCCTGGCATAGGAAGTATTATCACTGGTCTTCTGTCCAGCCCTGCCTCTCAGGCATTCAGAGGACCAACTGTCATCTTGTCAGCCAGTGCCGGGAGGCTGAATGTTAAGAAACCAGAGCTCAGAACCCTCAGTTTGGGCCCCAGTAAGATGATTTGATTTCTATGTATCCTGGCTCAGGCTCTTTGTCCTAGAACTAATTTCCAGGGGTATTTTGAGAACTAGGTCCCCAAAAGTATCACCTACACATCTTGATTGGCTTTAGGTGCAACCCCAAGTCATGGTTGGTCTACTAATGTTGGCTTGGTTACTAATGCACCCTGTGGCCTTGGCTCTGGGTCACTGTTGCCCCATGTATAAAATGGGACTGAAAATAGCTGTCTTGTGTGCTTTATGGTTATTAATGGGGCACCAATAAAATCACAAATGTTTGCACTCTTTGAGTATCATGGAAAACATGTAGAAGGAAATCTACAGTAGACACTTGGGATCCATGATAAATCCCAAAGACATCAAGTGATAACCTCAGACCATTCTTTGGCTGAGTAGACAGCTTTCCAGGTTAGGACATTTGGACCCATCTGAGTGGGTCTAGAGAGCTCTTTAAGGAGATGAACAGAGTTTGCTGTGGAGTGCAGGCTGAGACTTGCCCTGGAGAGGGCCTTTGGGATCTTGGGAGGGAAGAGATATATGCTAAGTGCTCACTCCAGTGCCTGAGTATGGTCATTCATTTCACAAATTCTTAAGTAGCCTCTGCTCTGTGTCAGGCCCTGTCCCGGTTGGGGACATGTTGGGAACAAATACATGATTCCTATGTAGAGGGATTATGGAAATCAGTGTGCTCTGGTCTTTGTTGTCGACTTCCTTGATACCCATCGCTGGAAGAGAGGCTGAGGCATCTTCTTGGTGGACGGGCGGAGCGGCAGAAGGGGACCGGATTCATCATCAGAGGCCCTGGGTGCAGGGGCCCCTCTGCTATTAAAATGGGTGTGGCGGTGGAACGATGCCCTCCCCTCCCCATGTCTTAAGTCCCTCCTCCACAGCCTTGTAGGGCCAATCAGGTGCGGGACAGACCGGGGTATTGCCTCTGCCTCCTGGGGCCTGAGCTCACGCCCTTTCTGCCCTTTCTTTGGTTCCCTGGCTCCAGACCATTCGGCCCTGAGTGCCGCGAGGACCCTTTTCGTGGATGTGGAGGAGCGCGGGCCGGAGGCCATGGACGTGAAGGAGAGAAAGCCGTACCGCTCGCTGACCCGGCGCCGCGACGCAGAGCGCCGCTACACCAGCTCGTCCGCGGACAGCGAGGAGGGCAAAGCTCCGCAGAAGTCCTACAGCTCCAGCGAGACCCTGAAGGCCTATGACCAAGATGCCCGCCTGGCCTATGGCGGCCGCGTCAAGGACATGGTGCCGCAGGAGGCCGAGGAGTTCTGCGGCGCAGGTGAGGGCCGGGGGGCGGGGCCGGGGGCAGGTGTGGACCTGGGTGCGTGGGCGCGTGGGCACGTGAGCAGGTGCAAGGGCCGGACGCAGGTCAGCGCCGGGCCTTGGCTCCTTCGGCTTCTGGATCTGGTCAGAGCCTGCCTGTAACTCATTCATTGTTCATCTTCACGGTGTTGGCATAAAGAGGTGGTTAGGAGCTGGGGTTGAGTTCGGTACCGCCACCGGCTCTCGTCTGGCCTCAGTCCTCACCTGTTAGACGGGCTTGAGTCGTCTCCCGCTGCTGAAGAGCGGCGTGTTGGAAGTAGTAAGCCGACATCAAGTGCTGAGTCAGTCAGCTGTTGGTTTTGTTACTCGTCATGTATGTATCCATTCAACAAAAAAATCACCTTCCTTGCCGCAAGCATTGTCCTAATCTTGGGAGGAAGACGTTCCGGAGACAGACCTAACATCCTGGCACCTGTCTCCTCTCCTTCACTCCCTGAATATAGTAGTCACCAAAGCCTGTCCGAAATACCTTTCAAATCCGTCCCTCTTCTTCACCCCCTCGGCCACTGTCCCAGTTCAGACCACTGTCATCTCTCCAGGAGGGTTGACCACAGCCCCTTTCACCCAGTGCTGCCTCCTTTGGGCCATTCTGTGCATTGCAGCTAGAGTGAAGTCGGCAATGACTCCCCATTGCCCTCAATCTGAGCTCCTTTACCTGGCATAAGGGACTTTCCCCAGTCCGTTTTTCTCCCTGGACTCTTTCATCCCCTACTTCTCCACACCCTCCCACCAGGGCTCCAGTCCTGCAGACCCACTCATCATCCCCACGAGAACCGTGGTATTCCTTCCCTACCCTGGTGCATCAGTGATTGCTGTTCTTCTGCCAAAAGAGCTGTGAGCCTTCTCTGATGCCTGACCGGCTACTACCAGTGACTGATTCTGCCCCACCTACTCCCCCTCCAGCCAGGATTAGCCAGGCCATGTGCTGTGTAGTTTAGATAGGTTTTGGCATTGTTATCTAATCCTTACAACAATGCCAGGCTGAATCATTTGCCCCAGATCTCAGAGGTAAGAGGAACTGGTCTCAGGTACACACAACCCCTCTGAGAGCCTGGCACACAACCAGCCTCTTTCATAGGACCAAATCTACGTGAGAGCCGACCTCTCAGGAAGAGTGCCTCTCAGGGCTTGAAAGAGGAAAGGTCTTCAGCTCTTGTCCAGTTTGTGGTTTAGAACTCAGACTGGCAAGTGACAGATCTGGATTTGGATTCTGGACCTGCCCTTTTTACTAGCCTCAGCTTCCTCACCTGGGCAATGAGTTACCGGCGATGCCTCCTAATAGTTTGTGCTCATGAGGATTAATGAGGATTGTAAATAAAGCCCTTGACACAGTGCCTGGCACGGAGCAGATACTTCATAAAGACCGCCTACCATGAATTGCCCACTCTAGGTCTCAAGGAAGGGAAGGGACAAACTGGTATTGAAGCTTTCTTCCAGCTCTCTTCTGCCCATGCTTGCTAGAGCTCAGCCAGCCCTGACCAGCCCCATTTGGCCTGCAAGTCACCCTAGCACATGAGTCTGCACAGAGGAGTCCCCTTGTCTTTATCAATAATAAGTCAGAAGCATCCCCATCTCACAGGCAGGCATGACTATGGCACTCAACAAAGTACTTCCCTACATGCCCTACTCATTGTTGTGTGTTGCTGAAGGCCACAGCCAGCTGGAATTGGTTTGAATGTACGTGCTACCTGATTAGAAGGCCATTTCCCAGATCATTGGTTTAATTGGGATATGGCTCTTGGTGCCTTTGTCCACCCCTCTTTCTCATCCCCAAAATATACATAGGAATATTAGAAACATGGAAGAAGCTGTCCTTGAATAGACATTGACTGAACATTCAGGTGTAACATGGACACTGTGTTTCCCATGGAAAGGGGAATGTTACTACTCAAATACAAATCGCCAAGTGAACTCCCCTCTCCTCTCACCCATGTCTTCCCTGGTCTCAGTCCTGGATGTCACCAGGCCTTCCTGAGCCCTCGAGCCCTCTCAGCAGCCCAGCTCTGGCTGTGTGCTGGGCTCCCTGGATTACTCCAAAGCCTGCGGATTCCCGCCACAGTCCCAGCCCCACATGGCTTGAGGAAGTGGAAGGCAGAGCCCCTGGCCTGCGTGAGGCCCACTTTTCTCTGCCAGTGCCCATCTTCCTTGTCATGCTCCAGGCTTTCCTGGCCTGGCAGAAAGGACCTTCCAGTCCCAGGGAGCCATCTGCCTCCCCACAACTAGACGTCTGCCCTCCTCAGGAATACAGCTTTCTGCCAGGTCCTCCCTGGACCGGACATCAATTTAACAGACATCTCTTGAGCCCGTACTGAGTGCTAGGCAGGGGGATTTAGGAATGAGTCTGACATGGTCCCTGCATCCATTGAGAGCAGCAGCAGCGGAAGGGTCAGGCCCGTGGCTCTACTGTGTGGGATGCCTGGGGCCAAGGACTCTCAGAGGGAGCTTGGCTGCAAGAAGCAATGACTGCCACGCAGGGTGTAGGTATTAGGGGCGACTTCACAAGGGAGGTGCTGTGCAAGGTAGGCCTTAATGGATGTGAAGGAGTTGGGCCAATGGGGGAGGGGCAGAGGAGCCATCTAGGCAGAGAGGCCTGTGTGGGGAACGCCACACCAGCTCCAAAGACAACAGTGAATCCGTGTTGAAGGGTTCGGTTTCTGGTGAGATGACCCTAACCAAGCTCACCTGCGTTTCCTCCCAGGAGCCAACTTCAGCCTGCGGGAACTGGGGCTAGGAGAGGTAACGCCCCCTCATGGGACCCTGTACCGGACAGACATAGGCCTCCCGCACTGCGGCTACTCCATGGGGGCCAGCTCCGATGCCGACGTGGAGGCCGACACCGTGCTGTCCCCTGAGCACCCTGTGCGGCTGTGGGGCCGGAGCACACGATCGGGGCGCAGCTCCTGCCTGTCCAGCCGAGCCAACTCCAACCTCACGCTCACCGACACGGAGCACGAGAACACCGAGACCGGTGAGTGGCCTGCGTGCCCCATGCCAGGCGCCTGGCTCTTGAGGCCAGGCTTTTCATGACAATATTGATTTTCTGCTCCATTTCTGGGGCTCTGGTGACATTGGTGAAAGATTGCTTTGCTCTCAGGGGTCAGAAGTCAGAACCTCTGCACAGTCACATGAAATACCCACCCACTGGTATCACGCAAGAGACTGGGTCGCTTCTTCGTTTTCAGATCAGGAGGGTGCCTAAGGCTCAGGGTGATTACTTGCAAGGTGCCTCTGTGTGGGGGAGCAGCGGTAACCAGTCCCTGGGGGGCTTATTGTCCATCGAGTCAGCCGTGTCTGGTTCTGCCCGAATCCTGCTCAGGCTCCAGCCTCCAGGGGCTCCGCGGTCCTGGGCAGTCGCCACAAGTGCACCCTGCCCCAGGGTCTTATGCTGGTCACAGCACGGCCTTCAACAGAATCTGTCATATCAGGGTCACAAAACTTGAGGGTTTGCTTCCACTTTCCTTTGATCTCAGTTGCAGATCTGGGGACACACAGGCTCTGGGCTCTCTAGCCCCCTCTTCCCTTGCAGCCCTTCTTCCAAAGCCCAAGTGATGCTGTGGGAAAAAAAGAAGGCAGCTAGTTCACATGCCTCCTTTTTCAGGTGAAAGAAAGGGAACCTGCTTTCAGAATTTGCCTCCTTCCTTTTGGGACCTTGTTAAAAGGTCTCTGAGGGGCTCTAGGGTTAGACACAGCCCTGCAGGGCGCTGCTCAGGCAATCTCCCTTCTCTGGAGCTTTGTTCCCCACTGTGTTTCAGGCAGCTCTGTGGACTCAGGGCAGAACTGAGGAGCCACCTGCTGGTTCTGGCAGCCAAGTCTCGGGGAGGGTGGCAGAGACCAGGGACAGCCTCTCTGCCCAGGGGAGGAGAGGGCTTTTGTTTCTCAGAAGTCTGATGAGGGGGTCTGCTGGTGCTTCTGTACCAGAGTGAGAAGGGCAATGTGAGTGAAAACTGGGCCAAGCCAGGCACCGGTGCCCCCTACTGGTTTCCAGCTCCAAATGCAGGCTCTTAGTGATCGCTGTCCAGATTTCCCCAGACTCAGGGTGTGGGGACCATGTCAGAGGTGAAGATTAAGGCAGTTTAGTCTTTGAAAAGGATGCTCTAGCTGGGTTATGCACAGTACAATCCCAGATTTGGAGTCAGGCAGGAGCCCAGGTAAAGTCAGAGTCAGGTGGGAAATTTATTTTCCTAAAGAGTCAGGTACAGCAGAGTTCCAAATATCCATTCCACCACCTCTCCTGGAGAGCTCAGAGGTTTCCTAGGAAGCCTGTGCACCTGTCTGAGGGGTAGGGGAGAAGCAGTGCCTAGATGCTGGCTTGGCATTGTCTCCCTCCCTTGGCCCCCAACCAGCCCTGTGAGTGGGCCAGTGACCTAAGTACCTGAAGGAGATAACCCCCCTCTGCAATGACAAGCCATCCACTGTCCTTTGTCCCCTTCTCACTAAGGCCCAAGCCAAGCCAGCAGCCCCTTCTCCCACCATGCACTGAACTAGAGCAGGGACTTGATGTGTAAGGCCTGTACAGAGAAAGTGGTCTCTGATTAGGAGTCTGGAAGCCTCAGTTCCATCACTGACCTGGGGTGTGCCACTGGATAAGTTGGATCCTTTCTCTGGACCTCCATTTCCTCAACTATAAAATAAGCAGTTTCAACCAACATCTGAGAATGTTAATAGTGCTTAGGTTGGTGAGAGGATGACATTACTTTCATTACTGAATGTACTCTGTTGTCAAACAATGTAAGAAACACTATGTTGAATGAATTCAAGCCAGTTTCTTTACTGCAGGACTTGTCAGAGCCTTTAATCTATTAAAATGTGCATTGCTCACGGGTAAGTCACCAAGGAGAGATAGAGGCAGCATTCCCCCAGTTGATCGGAGGATGGAACCCTTTGTTCTCGGAGTGTCTGATGGGTTCAGTGTTCTGATGAACACCTTTGGGGAATAACTGGGCTGGATGACCTGCCTTTCTGGATGTGGGGTCCTGTGACTCGAGGTACTTACATTCAGATGAAGGTGCACGAGAAGGAAAGGATAGTAGTGACATTGTCAGTGAGCAGCTGCTGCTGAGTGGTAGACCCCAAGCACAGTGCCGGTGCTCTAGTTCTCACATCTCATCTCCCAGCCCCCCCCACCACCACAATGCCCCTTTGAAGCAGGTTTTTTTAAACCCCTCTGCACAGAATAAGGAAACTTCACCAAGGGGTTAAGATACCTGCCAGGGACACAGCTAGCAAGACAGGATTTGAACCCAGGCCTGTATGGCTCCAGAATCTTTCTTCTCGTAGTCCTGGTGCCAGTGCATTCCCTCTGCAGTGAAAGGCTGAGGTTGGTTGTCCTTTTGAAGCCTTTTTGCCATGGTGACAAATGATCATTTTTCCATAAAGTCATGACAGAGTGAGGTGCACGCTGCCCACATTATTGTGTATTCCCTGAGAGCTGAATTACAGCCGAATTAAGCCTCTGTTGGGTGATAATGACAGAGTTGAGGAGCCTGAAAAGCTTCAGCCTTTGATAACGGGGATGGGAAATGGCTGCCTGCTTCCTCTGGCCAGGCCACCTCCTCCTTCTGATCGTCTGGCTGCAGCCCTTAGGCCTCGCTGTACTCAGGGAAGACAGGCAGGTGAAGGTGGGCAGGTGAACCTCATGAAGACCCGCTGGCCTCCACAGCCCCCCCAGGCCTGGACTCCCCGAGCCCAGATACCCGCAGGTGCCCATGTGCCTGTCCACCTGCCCGGAGGCGGGAAGCTACACTCACAGCTGTGTCCTACTTGGGTCTAAATAGTGACAGGAAATCGTACTGGCAGTGCATGCGCCATAGGAATGGCTCCCTTTTATCTGCGGAGGAGGTTGACAGCATTCTTGTTCACACCACTGTCTCTCCAACTTACCGCTGAGGGGTCCAGGAGGTAAAGATGGAAAGAGCCAGGAGTCTGGTTCTCCCTCCCTTCTCCCTGGCCCTCTCATCTCTATTTCCCTCCCCTGCCCTCCTCTCTTTGTCTTGCATTCTTCCCCAGCCCCAGTTCTTCTTCTTCAATGAGAACTCAGGTCTTACTACCAGAACAGGGCTCTGTCACACTGGGTGCACTGGCCAGCCCCTCACTGTGTGGCTGCTCTTTGGGAGTACAGGGGAGCCACACTGAGGGCCCACTGTGTCAAGCCACTGCTCACTTGTGATTGACTTTAATCCTCATGACGATGCCATGGCATTCCCATCTCCCAGATGGGAAAACTGAGGCAGCACAAAGGTCAGCTGACCTGGCAGAGACTATGTGGGTGGTTAAGTCAGCAGGTCAGCTTAACCAGGGTTGGAAGTCAGAGCTCTCCAATCCTATAGTCCGAGTGCTTTGCCCAGCTCCATTTGAATCAGTAAGTGCTGGACTCTCAGATGTGTGACCAAGTTCTCAGAGATCCTTACCAAAGGTGGAATGCAAAGTAACCCCCAGCGACTTCCAAACACGGGGAGGAACATCCATTCTGCCTCCCCGCCCGGCCTTGCATTAGTCAATAGTAATTGTCAACAGTATTGATAGCGGTGGAGGCTTTTGCTGAGGTCACAGTGATGCTGCACGCAGCTGCCATCAATAATAACTTTTATGGGGTCCATTAAAGGCAATTTCTGCCCCTGAAGGTTAATGTCAGCAGCTTTTATGTCACTGCTTAATATCTAAAATAAATACAGCATTGACTGGGTAACAGAAACACAAATTTTCCATCCCAGGTCCGTCGGCAGAGCCAGCCCTCAGGCCTCTCCTGCTGAGGTGGGGCCAGCAAGCTAGGGAACAACAAGAAGTTGGCGTCAAGCCAGGCACACAGTTGGCGCTCAATAAGTGTTTTTTTCAGAAAGCAATGGTTATGGTCCAAGCTCCATTTCCAACCACTGGGTCCAGTTGACACGACATCTCTGTCGTAGATTCCTGTTGTCATTTGTTCTCCATCTAGCCCAAGCTCCCTTGGTGTGCTGGGCATTACTCTAGAATCAGGAGCCTGGATGAATAGCAGGGAGGTGGAGACATGACAGACATCCTTGTGTCTCTGTCTGCAGTGGATGGATAGCAGGCACCATGGCTGGGTCGAAAGAGCAGTGGCTCTGGAGCCTAGTGAGGAGACCTGGCCTCATAGCCTCGCAGTGCCACATTCGGCTCTGAAACCTTGGGTGAGTCCCCCGTCCTCCCTGAGCCATGGTTCCCTCATTTCTGAAACAACACAGCTGTGGTTACTAGGGATGGAGAGGAGGGAGATGGGGAATTGGTGTTTAATGGATGCAGAGTTTCGGTTAGGGATTTGCAGAAATTCTGCAGAGGAAGTCTGATGGCCATACTGCAGTGCGAATGTACTTAATGCTGCAGAGTTGTATGCTTGGCACTGGTTTAAAGGGTTATATGTGTTTTACCACAATAATAATTTAAAAAAAAAAACAGAGCGTATCATCTTCTTTCCTTGACGTGTTGCTATGAGCCTATGCTACAACATAGTGAAGCATGTGGGGAAGCATGTGAAGCATGTGGTCTGTGTTGGTCCTTAATTGATGCTAGCTATTAATATTAATTTTTCAAGGAGCTGTAGAATGATAGTGAAAGTAGCCATTGGTTTTACCCTGAGGGTGCAAAGGCTCATTCCTTCTTTCCACTCACGTTATTACCTGGGCTTGAAGGCCAAGTAGGATTTCACTGAGCATCAGGGCTCTGAGAGAGGCGTTCCCAGCACAGGCAATTGCACAAGCCAGGGCTTAGAGACGTGTGAAGAGGCATGGTAGGTCTGAGGAATAGTGAGAATTTACTCTGTGCTTTAATCCCAGAGGCAAACTGAGAAATGCATCCAGAAAAGAAACAATGAAAGAGAATCATGGTTACCCCCAAATTATCATGCAGCCTAGGTGTCAAAAGGGAAATTATTGGTTAACCTAATTAGGCAGCCTAATTGCTTATTCAGAGTCAGAAGATTAGGTGAGCATCTCCAAAGCACAGTGAGAAAGAAGCTCATTACTAGTTTAACTCAATTTATCCTCTACCCTCCCTGGCTCCGTGCTCATGAGACGTGGTTTAAAAAATCTATAAGAATGTCTATCATTAATTCCCTAAGTGGCCAGAATACGGCAGCTACCCAGCCATCTTGTAGGATAGGAAGCCAGGCCCCCTTGGCTTGAGTAGGGATTAGACATCCACATTTGTCTTCCCTTCTGTCTCATGGGCTGGCCCACACACCCTCCCAGGAATGCAGAGGAATTAGGGATTAGACTCTGACTGGGCAGTAAAATGAGGGCTGTAAGGCCCTGAGTTCCAAAAAGGATTAGAAAGGGCCTATTAGAGAATCTGGGAATCTGAGAATTAAGGAGCTAGAAGCACCTTACGGACATCAAGCCCACTGACTCAACCTTTCCTCAGTTTCTGGCCAAGGAAACAAACTCAGAGAGGCTGGGTGACTTGCTGAAGTTTGCACAGCTAATGAATGGTGGCACCAGGGTTTGAGTCCAGATCTGCCTTTCCCTAGTGCCGTTATCTTTCCTGACCAGTGCACTCTACAGTTTGCTCCGTTTTGTAGAAACCTTCTTATTAGTTCAACATGTACCATATATATATAAAATTTGAGAGGTGATTCTAGATGTTTCCAGAACATAAAGCTCTTCATCAGTATTGGAAGCTTGCAGGAAAGACAGAATCCATAACCTATTAGAGCTGATTTGGAGCTAGAGGTCATACCGGGCCATTCTCAGATTGTGAGGTGCTGGAGAAAAGACATTTAAAGTAGGGATCATAGAAGTTTAAGAGAAAAATTCCAACCAGAAGAAGTGCTGGCCCCCTGGGCTTTGAGGGGTGGAAAAGACTGAGAGGTAAAAAGGGAAACAAAAGGGTGTTCTGACAAGGCATGAAGATGGACAATGAGTCTGGCAGATAGGGGTGCAACTGGGAATATGGGGACAGTGTGCTCAGAGGGAGGGCTGGAGAGTTAGCAGGATCACCTGTCATTTACCAACGATTTATTGAGCACCTACCACATTGCCAGGCACTGTTTTAGATCTTCGGGTTCCAGCATGATCAAAACAGACAAAACTACCCACTCCTCAGTGAGGAGACTAATGATCAACAAGTATGAAAACTACATGATGCAGGATGGTTCCAGATGATAAGTGTTACAGAAAAGGAGCCAGGGAATTCCAGGGTGAGAGCAAGGCTGCAGTTCTCAATATGGTGGCCAAACAAAGCTTCTCTAAGAAGACGTTTGAGGCATGGGAGTGAGTGGTGAGGATGTCTGGAAGAGACGTGGTCCCAGCAGAAGGAAAAACAGGTTCAAGAGCCTTGAGGCAGAAGTGTGTCTGGTCTGTTTGAAAAGCAACAATGAGACCAGTGTGGTTGGAGTAAGGGAGGAGGTCAAAGAGGTGACACGGGACAAGCCATTGCATGGGCAGCCGCGGGAGGGTCCTGAGCTGAGGAGTGACAGGCTCTGACGAATGCTAGCACAGGAACATTCTGGAAGCTATGTTGAGTTAGACCCTGGTGGGCTACTATTATTATTGCTATAATCTGGGAGAAAGAGGATGGGGACTCAGACAATGAGGAAGGCTGCAGGTAGTAAAGACGGGATCTGGGCCTGAAGACAAGAGCAAGTGACCTCTTCCCTGGTCTATCCAGGGCCTTGTGGCAGTGAGGAGGACCTCCATACTCAGGTTCTGTGACTAAGATGGGCTCCTTCCTCTCATGCCACATCCCTTGCTCATTCTTCATACCACATTCCAAGTTTCTAATTTTGCTTCCTGACTCCCACTCCCAGCCTTGCCCTATCTCCTCATGAGACTCATGACACCATTTTTTTTTCTTTTTCTTTTTCTTTTTTTTGGGTTATAATTTTGGCTTTCCTTCACCCATAATTCCAGCCCTTCTTCTGCTCAGACTGCTTTGGTGAAGTCTAACATAGGGCCTCCTCTCCCTAACATCACATCTGCTAGAATTACCTGTGATCTAGAAGCCAGTATCTGACAGCCACTAACACTGTTGTTCTTGGGAGTTCCTTGTAAGAGGACTTTGAGAAGTCCTGGCCCAGTTAAAATGTCCCCCAGTCCGCTCCCCACCCCTCCCCGGCTGTGCTCTGTCGCTCTCCCTGGTGGGTAGAACATGCTAATACAAGAGCTCCTGGCTTCTGACTTGGGAAGAGGAAAAGAGACAGGGAAATTCAAAGCTATGCTAAATTAAGATAGATTGCATTCTTGCAACTAGGTTAGGACCTGCTGTGTGCAGAGAGGTTCGGCAAACCACAGATCTGCTTTCAATTTGAGCCAACACGATTTTCAATTCAGTGGAAGCACTGATGTGCACAATGACAAAC